>JAQGAC010000787.1:0-19137 GCA_034696585.1 Isotomurus maculatus
TCCTAACTATCCGTGTGCAATCCGTCTTTCATTGAGCACCTCATCCTTGTGTGGAAACCCACCTAACTTTCCCACAATATTGATGTGGATTCCCTTCCAAATTGAATTAATGGCTTATGATCTTGCGACTCTAAGGATCACTAAGTTTTACATTAGTCTGTGTTATAATATTTGCATTTTGGAATTGAATAGGACAACCAACTATGTGCAGAAGTGAAGCACGATATAAAAGAGAATATAACATCATAATAAGTCAATGGAGGAGGAATGAAAAACAAAGAATGGCTACGTGGTATTTGGCTCCATGCAATTTGAAAGCAAGTCATTAAAATAAAATACCACGAGTACATGGAAAACCTCATTATTTTGTTTCCAACTTTCTCTTTCTGCTTTAGCTAAATGACTCAGTGACTCACATTTCGAAACTCCTTCCCAGAAGAAGAGTGGAAAATGTTCCAAATTATACTTTCAAAGTAGAACTGAAAATAAGCGAAACATGTATAATGTTAATGACATAGCCTGAGAGAACTTGACTCGTCTACTGTCTGGAACTGCTAGATTCTGTGTGAATTCTGCTTAACTGTAACTCTACACAACATTCATTAAGTTATAATACACGAAACTTGATACTTCTGTACTTCTCCACCACAAAGCAGGGATATTTTTTAAAAGTTTCCTCTACAGAAATAACAGTATTTGCGTAACTAGAACAAACTGCCACCCTGATTCCATCAAAAAAGGAAAGGGATGATCAACCTTTCCCTGCAGAAGAGTAGAAAATAATGTTGAATGTTATTAGTTGAGGGATAGATATAACTCTAGAACAGAATTAACCTTAGGTGTTCACTGAACTTGTGCTTGGAATTAGAATTCCATGATACCACTCGACGAAATGAAGGGAAGATAAATTATTCACAAATTAGTGTTTATCTAGTCTGAGCTTGTGTGTAAGGTCGTGTGAAGGGTTAGAAGCCACGTAAATATAACTTGTCCTCGTTCCCTCATCTGCTCTTTAATAATTCATAATTCATGGTCACGTACATGTTGACTTAACTTATCTAACCTTTGACCCATTCGATTCTTCGTGACTTCTCTATTTTAACGTATAGATTTAATAACGCAAGGAAATAAATTCAGATTGTTGTGTGAGATTTTAATGTGAATATGAGGTTTGAGAGCACAGCAAAGTAACAGGAGAAAAACAAAAGACCCTTTTCGCTGTGTTTATTTTTTTAAGTTCACGAAAAGACTCAATGAAGCTTCCCAAATACTAACCGAGACAGGAGAGTAGAATTTAGGATTGAAAAAAAGAAAAAAGTCAGCCAGCTCATGTCCCATGATAATGATCTTTAAATCTCCCCACGAACAAGTTAACAGTGTTTCGTTGTTGAAAACTTGTACTCCAGGGTTCAATACATAGAGCTGCTGGTTCTATTGCTGAGCTTCGAGAATAATCTTCGTTCTTGTTAAAAGAAACGAGGGCTAGATAGCAGAGGGGCAATTGGAATAGAATAACATGTCGCCCGAAAAAAGACGAAGGAAATTTCAATCAAGAAATTTAGAAAAAATATCATTCGTCAGTGGTGATGATAAGGAGGAACACGTTCTCTTTTTACCCAGCATTCATAGCTTTGAGCTATGTACTACACACCTACTGATAAAAGCAAATTTTTATCAGCAAGTTATTACAAGCACAGTATTAATTGTAGCCCAGTTAATTGGGCTTATGGGATTACGTAAGGCTTGCTTGTCCGTCGTTCCGATATATTTAAAGACTTAGAAATTCTTACCAGCTTGATTCACTGAATTCAATCAGAGTGGAGAAGGCGAGCTGCAACTAATCTCTCCTACAATTATGCATGTTTTTCCAATGCCTATAATCAACAAACGTACAGGCAACATTTATTATCACGATTATAGTTTTCAAGTATTTATGGTGAACTCTCTAGCAGTTTATCAAGCATTGCAACTCCTGTTTTGTGGAAATTTATTTCCAATATGTGAAACAGAAGTCAGGGGTTTGTAGCAATAGTCCCTTGACTTCTTTTTAAAATACCCCACATTAAAGCCCACTTGGGAGCTAGAAGCTACTACAACTGATAAAATTCGACTTCCAACGGTCGCACAACCTGTCTTATTACTTGTATTTTTCCAAATCCCAACCATTTGAACTTCTTTGAAGAATCAAAGAAAACGTCGGCTATCGATTTCAGACTTCCATTCATCTTAACGAAGCCTTGTTTCTGCATCCGCAGTAGCGTCATTTCCTCCGGTTGCCGGTTGTATCGAATAAATTTCGTTTACTCCAATGAACTCTGTATCAGTAGGAATTCGAATTCAAATGGACAAAAGAGCTGATTTGTTCAATAGGAGATGAACTGTTACGAAGACTTTTCATGCGTCGTGAAAGAACTCTCGATATTCTTGTGTGTGGCGTGGATTTGTGGGGAAACGTATCTTTATAAATTCTTTTCAGCCTGAGATTTTTTTCAACGAAGTTGTGTGCAGACTTCTTGAACTGTCACAATAAGTAGAGAGCTTTGAATGTGGTGGCACAGAGTCTGAGAAAAGGAAGCATCGTGTCGCATCTTCTTGGACACGATTCATTTGCCCAACTTGGCTTCGCTTTTGGCTTCTTCTCCTGACAATGACTCAATTTGGCACGCATCTATCCATCTACACTCATCTATTCCGGGATTTTATGGACTTTCGTTTTCTGGAGATACACGGTCATGAACATGAGACTCAGTACCACACTTACATTTTACTACAACACACACACGCTTCTAAGCCTTGATGCAAAAATGTTTGCGATTTTCGACACTCTTGTTCTTTGTGTATTAAACCCGGAAAATGGCAAGGAACAAGGGATGTAAGTAAAATGAAAGAGTACGTAACACGCAAGATGATCCATAAGAATCTCTAGTTAACGAGTGGAAAGGGGCGGACGGGTTTGCTCAGAGAACCAGTGCAATTTATTTCCAATTCGTAATAAAATCAGTTTGGCAGTGCAAATCTCCATTGTCTGCAGAGATGAGGTTTACTTCATTTATCAATTGAATAAGGCAATCTAATTCGGTTCTGTTGGGAATTCTATTATTTTTAAATCCAACCTATTTGTATTTTCCAGAAACGAAGAGATTCGCGTTTAATCTTGGCTCTCGGGGTCTCCAGGAGGAAGAAAGTTTTACCGAAAGTATATTCACAAACATCCGTAATAGTCACCCACCACCCACCATACTCTGCCACACACACATGGGAGGATCTTATATAGTGAGTGTGTAGCAGTGAGTTCTATGTGAAAAAGTTAATTGAAATGTCACATTATAAGACACTAGTGAGTTTGGATGAAGGCGGAGATGGAAGATTCACTGGGAGAACAACCAAAAAGAAGACTCAAAAACGAAAGTAGGGAAACACTGCGTGTTTGACGATAGAAACTCAACTCTGTCTGAGGAAGAGGAAAAGATAAAATTGCATTTGCAGTTTACACTGCTACACACACACAAACGTATATATATATACATATATTGCATAAATATATATAATATATATTTCTCAAGCTTATCCAGAAGGAGAGAAACGGAGGAAGCTTTTATAGCTCGTCAGTCCTTTTAAACTGTGTCATAAAATCTGACTAAAATTGTCATTTTGATGCAAAGATGAGAGTCCACAGGGATCAATTATTTCTCTCACAAGGATAGCAACACTTTCGACAGTCTCTCTTTTCTCTCATTCACAAATGGTCAGAATGGCACAGTGTGCATTAAAAATGAGACAACAATGAGTCCAGAAAACTAGACTAGTTGGGAAAGAATGAAGTCTGTGTTTCTTGGCCCTCAAGTTGGGTCAACGATTTTTATAGGCACACAGAAATGCTTGCTAAGCTATGATCATCCAAGATTTGATCAAATTTTTTTGGAGCCACATGTAATTTCTTCACTTTTAAGAGAATGAAATGTTTTAAAATGGTGTTGAGAAATTGTAATTTTGTTCTGTGAAATAGCTGGAACGTGTGAAGCTGTGTGTTTGAGTTTTAGTTGTTCAGATGTGAAAGCAAGGCGATAGAAATGATCGGTTTGTATCCGTCCGATCGTGTTTGGTCCGCTGGGGACTTGCAGTTGTCGTTTGACCTTATTTCATTGCGGTAACAAAGAGCAGACTTGTAACTCCACACAATCAGTTGATCGATAAGCCAGATCTCGTACAAAATACGTTCTTCCTGCCCTATAATTAAATCCGTACCTATTGAATTCTCTGGCTACACAATCTAACTTATTTTGCTGTAGGGTTTCTAGCCCTAAGGTGTGTGCGGATTCCAGCCGTTGGATTCTTCCAACAAGTCACACATTCTCTGTTATGAGTGGATTGGGATAAAGGTTTTGTAGGAAACAAACCAAGAGGAAGAAATCGACACTTCCTTCGTTCATTTTGAAGGAAAGAAGGAGTCAGTAAGTCAGTTGGCTGTGTGTGTGTGTGTATTGTGGCCTTTAGTTGTAGTTTGTAATGTCGGTGGTTGTGGAGAAAGTCCGGCAGACACATTTAACAGAACCAACAAGATTGGGCAGATGTCCAAATGCCATTGTTAGCCACAGAGGAAGAAGGCCAGTCTAATCTCTCTTTTCGATTACTTCGCTCTAATTCCCAATACCCCAAGCAAGCAGGGTAATTCTAGAAATTGAACAACTTTTCACCAGCTACATTCTACCTTCGGTTTTTCGTCATGATCTCGAATAAAATTCACTAGGCTCTCTGTTATTCCCAAAACAAACACGTGAAATATTCTACACAGGGTTAGCTTAATAAAAATAGAAGGCAGTGGAGTGTATCTTCGTGTTGTAGAAAATCGGATTGTAATCTTTTGTAAAAATAACTATAGGCAATAATGAGAAGAGCAAACTAACCAATCATAATAAAAGTACAAACAAATTGGTTGAATTAAACGGAAATATCTAGTGTGCGGTGGAAGGTGGGAATGGAGTAATAAACACGTAACAAATGATGATTAATGAGCTGCCAAGAGATTACTCAAGCTTCGTTCAGACAGATCGTTGTGTGCTATAGATCAGATTCTTTTGATCTTCATAAAAGTATAAACATCACTTTCTTTGAACGGTTTAAGTCATTCATTACAAAATAATCTACAAATAAAATAGGATGATGTCTAAAAGTAATAAGGCTTTATTGCAGTTCCTTCCATACCTTGCTTGAAGAGAGCTTCACTTGAAGACTAAAGTCATAATACAAAATATTGCGAGCATGTTTTATTTTGTATGCTATGCGCAAGGTTAGGTTATCCTTGTGTTTTGTCGACTGCAGAATGGTTGCTGCTCTTTTGTGGGGTACAGATTCTTTGAATAGAATTGAGATGAAGCACCTTCTTTGGATAAAAGGAGACGCAAAAAGAGGTGTTTGATGTGTGCGAGGGAATTAAATGGTCTTTGACTAATGACCATCTATTGATACTGATCCCTGAATTAAGAAGATAATGCGAGAGCTTTCTTTAGTATGGTTGGGTTGCTTGCACTTAAAATGGGAACTTGTGTTCCTTATTTTCAAGGCATACCGTTGAGATGCAGTTGTTACGTCCACCTATCTAGGATGACTGACTATTTGTATCTCTGTGATCATTGTACAGTTCACTTCTACAACAAAAATAATCGAGTGGTTACGATCAGGTGCAATATAAAGAAAGCAGAATTAGCCTAGTAGATTTACGAAGGTATGAATTGTTCTTACTATCCACACTACTGGAGAATGGAACACCCTCCAGCTTTCTATGGTGATGCTTGTTCTGTATTGATGCGCAGGATTTTAGTCTGTGGTTAAAATAAAAGGCTCTTTGGTACAATAGAGGGTAATTTGTTGGCATTTAAATGAACGCTTGGTTACTTAAAAGGCATGGCATACCTGGAGGAAAGACTCAAAAACGAAGGATACTCTTTCTTGTACCAATTTTTTATGAGCTTCTCGTAGGCAGATTTGAATTGAGTGAAAAAGGAGAGTTTGAACGACATGACAATCCATCCAAGCAACATGATGATGAGACATGTCTGCTCCACAATTAATCATTAAATGTTAAAAGCACAAGACATAGTGGAATTTAAAACTTAAGCCGCACAATGTAAGCTAGAACTAGATTGTAGAAATTCTAGAAAACGCCATTTAGGAGCAGAAAGTGCAAAAACTACCTTATTGGATCTCCGTGTTGCAAAGCCATATAAACGTCAAGAACAGAAACTCCTGTGCAGACTGAAGACGGCATGATTCATAAAGTACAAATTATTGCCAAAAAATCGAAACATGTGGAAATGAAGTAGGTTGTGTTGAAGTAGTGTGAATGAAGCTTTGAAAGTTAAGTCAAGAATACGAATGAAAAGAGGAGGCAGGAACGGTTGGGGCGAGAAGTGGGATTCTGATAAGAAGACAAGACAGAAATAAGCCTTTTCACCATTCCAACAGAGCTAATTATTTTTGTAATCTATTCACGTCTCCCTTTTGTTTGTCTTTACTCAGCAAACCTCAACTGGAACTTTGCTTTTACCGTTCCTTCCAAGAATTCCTCACAGAAGATGAAGTATAAAGAACTACGTGAAACTAAAACGCAGCCTTCTTCCACTTCCATCCACACTTCCTCATCCAAATCTTCCGTGTTCATATTTACCAAATTACTTTCAATTTTTCTCAACTACTTGAGTTTCTCATCAACGGAAGCTCAAGCTTTTCTCTCGCTTTTACAATATTTTTTAAATGTGGATATTTGGCAAATGCTGAATTTAAAGCGATGATATGTAGACAACAAGAGTTCATGACATTTAAGCCCTGTTTTAATGTCCCAGAAGTAAATCAATATTTTTGTTCCTGTTCTTTTCCTGTTCGCTCAGGGCTGTCCGTTGGAATGTAACAAATTGGACGGGACGAATAGTCAAGAGTCAAGAGTAAACACATGCGTGCTTATGTAAATGCCGAAGTTCAAATGAGTCTGTGATCGTAATTAATCCCGCGAACAAAATAAACTATGAATCATCAAAGTTGTCATCGCATTGGAATCTATTTCCACTTAACTCGATCTATGGAACTTACTTCCACAAGCAGATACCTTCCTTTCTAAAATGATAATAATGGTGAACCAGTTTCGTGTTGTCTTAAACCAGTTCACACGTATGAAAAATAACTAAGCATGCCTTACTCCAACAAACTTATTTGTTCTAGAAACTTACACAACTTTGTTACGATTGTTTGAAATCCAAAATGGTTGTTTGAACAGCAAACTAACCCAGACTGTTTCAGAATAGTTTTTGCATAACTAAATTCTAACTCATGTCCCTTAATCTTTTGTAAGTTAGTGCGGAACATACCAATGAAATCAAGTTTAACTAATTCAGCACATTTGTCATGATCCACTTACAGCACAAGTCTGGTGGGATTTACTGGCGTACAAAGTTTCTCCCTTCACAACATGTTGCGCCCACTTTCAGGGCCAGAAGGCACCCCAACTTCGCTACACCAGCAAATCGCAAAACTAAAAAGTTTCACTTGGCACAAGAAGAACAAAGACTTCTGACGGTACGTCATTCTAAACTGAAGATATGAAGATGTACGAAACAAGGTTTCCTAATTGTATATGGTTGTTCAATTTATTCAAGCCACATATCTCCCAGTTTCAGCCATGCTTAAGCTCTTCCTGCGTGTTAAAGAAAAAGTGTATTGCAAAAATCCTGGACGGTTCATATTGTGTAAGATTGTTTGCTTGGCCTTGGATCGTGAGCCTTGGCGTAGTTGTGGAATCGTGTTGCTTTCTCCTCTTTACAAGACAAATGTAACCAGCACAAGGTTGGTTTACCTTTAGACTTCGCCTTTCACAGTTCTCTCACAACGTAAAACAGAGGTGAGTGGGATAAAAGACAAACTTGCCATCATCACCACCACCAAGCCTGGCAGTTTCTCTCCTCCTATCTACTAATCCACTCTGTATACTGTATGGACTCCTCATCTAAAATAATACCTGGCTTACTATTAGAGAGTGAGTTTGCCCCACCTTTTGTATCGTCTTCATAGAGAAAGTTTTATACGAGCGCATTTGTTCCAACTTTTGTAAGGAAAGAAAGACTGATGGCTTTGCAGGGACTCTGCTAAGGAATTATGACATTACAGGGCACTCCACATGCATAAGTCTCGGCGATACATCCACCATCATTTATTGGATTCAACTTATCTACACACGCCTTACTTTCTCCTTTCTTCTGTTGCTCTCCACAAAAAATCTCGCTTTCTTACACAAAAGCATTTCCTACCCAAGTCCTGTGAACCTCGATATCATCCTCATCATCATCAGGGCATTGATCAATGAAGACTTTGTCACATTTCTCATACTTTTCTTTTATCCTTACGTACATTGATGCTCAGTACCTATTATACACAATGGAATCTTTCCTTCCCCTTTTTGGTTTCAACTATCCAGTTTCGTTTCAACCAGAGAATTAATGTTGAATCTTTCTGCTTAAGTAGACTGGATTGTTCAGGATTTAAAACGATAAGCCTTTTTTTAAACATTTAAAATGACAGGCTTTTGTTGAAACTATCGATTACTTAACCAGAAATCAAACAGTCTTTGTAGTAGAGGTTATGGAGAATAAAATTGAATGTAAAACAACGAACAGTCCGAGTACGATTTCGGGATCCAATGTCCAGTTTGGTACACTTTACGACTAATCTCGTCTCGTGCTTAAAACACTTTTTTTTATTTTCCTGCTCAGTGGTTACTGCTGGTGGAACTGCTAAGACTTGCCTACTCGCACATTACAGAAGGGGTCTTAGAACGGCTTCACCTTGATAAGCTGAGCTTTCTCCTTTGACTGCATCTAAAACCTGATTCCAATCTACTGCTGACACTCTGAGAGTCATTTTGATCATAAACCAAAATTATCCCTCCGATTACACAAACATTTTTGATGGCAGGATGGCAGATTCGATTAGGGATATGTGCCAGCCAAATAAAGATTTTGATTGACCCCCTTATCATGACGGGATTTCTGTAGTGAGGTTGTGACAGCGAATCTTAACTACAAAGAAACCGAAACACTTGAAATTTTCCTACCATGAGACCCGTAGTTTAGTCTCGACTCATTGTCTTTTGGATATATTTGGTGTTCTATCGGATTTATCATGTGCTACATTAGAAATTGAACAGGATCATTTCCATTAAAATTTTAATTCTGTTACCTGTGAATTTGGTGGATTAAGTCTACAGTATCCACGTAGTAAATTAAAATCCCGTCCTTTTTGTTTCACGTAGCTATCTCTTCTGTATTTTACCCGAGTCAATTAAGTAGGACAAATTGGAATCGAAATGCGATTACCCCGATAAACGCGGAGAAAAGAAGGGAGATTTATCTAATTATCACGATACAGGAGCTTTGCTCCCATTAAATAGGCTCTTGAATTGCTTGCAAATTATGTTCTCCAAATAATTTAACTTAATTTGTTGTGATTCCAACTATTCCCTTTCCTAACGATTACCCTGCTTGGTCTCATTAGTGAACAAGAAGGTGCTATTCTACTGTACAATAACCCTCCTAGTAAGCTTTATTTCATGAAATTCAAACCTTTACGCAAAGCATAAACGACTTCAAGGCACAAATTCTTCCTGTGTAAACAATCCGACTTCAGAATCCCACACAGTATTGTGTTGGAAAACCATTGTCAAGAAAAAATTGTTGCTTATAATTTAAGCAATGTGATGAAACGTGAGACGATATATTTCTAGACTTTATTATAGGGTCATTATGTAACGTCAACAGACTTTTGATGAATAAAACAAATTTCTAGACTTTTTGTATCGGACTGACTTTCCTGGTCTTGGAAAATTTACATATCAACTCGATTAAACTATTCGTGCGTGAAAGAAACTATCTACGAAGCTTGAAAGTGGATGGAGAGAGTAAGTGAAAATAACGAAACTTTCTGAAACTCCGTTCTTTTCTTCACTTCTTGAGTAATTACAGATGACTCTAATGGGGTGTAATCAATTGCGCGCTATTAATAATGAGGATGTTGAAGGATTCGGGTAGGAGAGATTGACTCCTCTGCACTAAACTAGAAATAACACAAATGAGAGTGAGCTTCTCACTCGCCGACGATAATTCCTTCCTGAGAATAAAGAAAATCGAAACAATTCGCAGCTCCTGTAGCTCAACACATTCCACAGTATCCGCAGTCCCTTTTCGTTTACAAGTGACAGTGAGATCTATTCCTACTGATAATTTTTACCGGTTGTGCTCCAAAATCGTTCAATTTGGGTGAACGCCAATGAGAAAAGGGGAATAAGCATTACTCTTGCAATTAAAAACAGTGCAAATTCAACTGCAGTCCGACTTATAGTTGTCTTAATTTTCAGCTACTAATCGTTTGCTTCTAGTAATTATAGAAGCTTTTGAAGAAGGAAAGTACAAACTCGGTATCTTCATTCAAAACGCGTTTCCGAAAACTAACCAGCATCTTTACGGAGAATTGGAGAAAAGCAGAATCGTCCGATTCAAGTGGGTTTAATTCACGTGCTTTCTTCGCCGAGAGAAAAGGAAAAATGCATTTTCCAATATTCTCCGAACAAAGTTCCACTTGGGCAGTAAACTAAGTTTTAGTGGGACTTAACTTTCGTCATTTTAGGAGAAAAACCGATTGTTCCAATTTCTTTGGTGATAATCTTTATCATTTTTCAAATCCCAGACGGCTAAGCATGTGAACAATGCGGCGCTGCGCTGTGGGATGAAAAGTCTGCCGTATACTCATACGCGTAGTTTCTAGGCAAGAAAAAAGGCTCTCGGCTAGAAAAAAGCACCATGAGAAGTTGGGAATGTTAAGGGACTGCATCAGAGAAGTCATCGATTGTCTTTGTACACTAAAACATAAAATGACCAAATAACAATTCCACTTATCCTTAAATTCCTCCCATTATGAGGCAGAGCTAGTAAAAACTTTCTCCTACTGGACATGATTGATTTATAATTATTCGCCCTAAACTGTCTGCCCTTAGTTGGAAATTCCCTCAATATCCTGTGATGCTTTCACGGAACGTTTACTTCGCAGCATTGCCCAATGCTATTCACCCTGCACTCGGGTCTTACAAGGGTTTCTTTCCATTTCATTCAGCTCTGAAGTACACGTTAGTAGTAAGATTACAAACTTACATGGCAGAGTTATTGTGCGCTTTCTCCAAGTTCGCTACCTTCTTTGACGGCCATTATTCAACCCCATTTCACTTAAAATCACATCACATAAAAGAGGAAAGAATGGGAGTGGTGGTAGACCAGCCGCATTCATTTCACGTTGGGAAACCTTCACACAGATTTTCTCTCTCCTTTGCTTTTGCTCCAATTTGCGTTTAAGCAGCATGACAAAAACCTTATTGTCCTGGACAATTTTGTAAGAAAAAAAAATCATTGAAATTGCTCTCCACCCTCTACACAAGTCATTGTCCCTTGCGAGGTAATGTCTTTACCAGCCTTATTGTTATTGGTGAGTTTATTATGGATGGCAGCAACAAAACCCAACGGTAAAGTTTTCTGATGCACAAAAGTGAAACAAACTTGCAGTTTACAGACGATGGGCATCAACAAAGGATTATGACAATGGTTGTAATAATAATGACAAACTTTTCAATGGCGCAGCCTTAAGGAACCTGTCTGTAGGATTTCCAGGCTTTCTGCTTCTCTTAGTTAGTTTCATTTATATTCTTAGGCTACGAATTTGCAAAAGTTCATAGAAAAGCAAAACTTAATCCGAAATAATTTGTTGTTACTAATGGGATTACTCCTCGCATAATTTACTTCAACATTTCTGGACCCATTCCATTTCCAGCTAAGAAGACGTGTCAGCTGAGAAGTATTCTTCGCTGTAATTGAGTTTATTCTTCAGTCAGGTAGGTTTAAAGTTTCCTGATTTTACACGGTTCCTCGAGTAGTCTATAAAATCTTAGAAACAAATATTAATTTTCTCGAAAGACGGCCGAGAATGTTAACTTGACAAACGAGTGAAGTAAGATTCCCAGTGATAGTTTGAAGCCAGGCTGCAAGCAAGAGAAAACTTAGAACTGCAAATATCACCTTTTTCTATCATAACTAAACAACTATGTTTCCGTTTCCGTTAAGAGAGTATTAAATATTACAGTTGTTACTCTTTCCCATGCTATTCATCATTCCGTTTAAATCCCTCCTTAATGCTGACATCACAAAACTACAAAAACAATCTCCGTCTCGTCCGTTTTGAAAGCCTCAAGTCTGAATTCTCGTTTCAACGTCAAATAATTTGCACAAGATCCGAAAATTTTGAAATTAATTGCCGTGGTACAAGACAGGAAACAAAACTTCCTTAGATTACATGAATGTTTGTCTTTCTGGCTACCATGCACTAAGGAATTTGCAAGAGAGTATTTGTAATTCTGTGCTGTTTGTTTGAAAGATGTGAATTGCAAAACACATCAGTTGCAGCGGAACGTGTAGTCTTCTGGAGTGAAGACACTTTAAATTCGTTGTGATTTACAAACGGAACGCAGTAAGGTCGACAGAGATTTCACAGAATATACTTCGAATTACATGTTATCATTATTCTTCACGGCTTTTAAACTTGAGCGTCTTAGGCACGTGACTCTCAAGCGAGTCTGAAGAAGGCGAACACGAATTGCAAACATGGTTCATTTCTCTTGTAACTCATAATTTTAACGTGAATTCTCTGTCGCTAACGGACTATTAGTCGGATTCACTAAATTCAAAACTACTCGAAGCTAAAATCTTCGGACCATTACTGTGTTATTCGTGCGTAAAGTTTGCACGCGTTAATACGAGTCGAATTAGCTTGTATCGCCTGGCAGATAAATAAATGTGTAAAATATATAGACATGCAAAACGTAAACTTGAAAAGTGCGTTGATGTGTGTGCGTTACGTAGTTCATTGTAACGGGTGCATAAAACCCACAAAACTGGCACTAGGGAACAAGAAAGCGCAATAAATTAGTCAAAACACTTGCTTAAATAAATAAACAGAGAAGAACTAGGGGACTGGATGATCCTGACTACTGTTGGGGATAAGCGGCTTAGAGAAATCGTGTTGTTTATTTTGAATGCTGCGTGTGAGTGTATCATTCCATCGCTCCTGGAAAACTAAAACATGAAGCTCTGTGATCCAAGAAGTGTCATTTAGTTTCTTTTGCAATGTCTCTCCCTCATTTCCCATCCGTTTTCGGGGAGAGGAGTCAAGTTCTCCGAGAATCCACTTGCTGTGTCAACCCGGGTATTTATTTTCTGAGGTTTTTTCATGTGACTGATTCCGCGCAGAAATGAATAGATTATATTTCTTCTTCCGCTATTCTTTCGTCGTCACAACAGAAAAGAAGTTTGGATTCAACAACTCACGACGACTTCATGGCTGTTTTTGCAACCGTGAATTTATTTGCTTCCGCATGAACTTTGAACCAGCTGCAATGTCAATGCATAGTTTGTTTTCTCTCGCAATTATCTTGATGCCACTTTCACCAAATTCGGCAGATGGTATAGGCCCTACACACATTTATCTCAAGAGTATACAAACGTAGAGGAAGGTAAACGCTGATTACAGTCAGCCTGAACTTGACTCTTGGGTTCGGTATATCAAGTAGAGAGACCAGGAACAGCAAAAGTTACTAATTCATAGTTTTTCATACATATGTAGAAGAATATTGCCTCGTTGAACTGAAAAAGAGATGCATTCATCACTGAATCGAGTGTAAGCTCCACATAAATCCCAAGAAACCTCTTTTTCCTCCCTTTTTACTCATCTGGGCTGGAAAAAAACACATGGAGAATCAACCCATACAAATAAACTGTGTACGCACAATATTTCCGTCCAAAAGCTTTTGTGTCTTTCAAAGAGTAAAGTGATAAATGTCCATGTTCCTTCTCTGACTTGGGTATTAAACTGATAAAAATTCATTAGAATGAGAGCTTTGCCTCATTAAGATTTAGGGTAAAGGGTCATTTGTAATTGATAAGTCAGAAACGGACTGACAAAACACAAAAAGATGTACAAATTATCTATCCGCAGACCTTGATGTGTCTTAAAGCCTCTCTACTTTGTAATTCTTCTGTATTCAGTCTCACAGAGGTTTTTTTCTCTTATCTCCTCATAAGCATTCATACTTAAATCGTTTCTCATAGGTATTCTGTTATATTTGTCATTTACAGAAGATGGTTTTTTCATTTCAGTTCGTAAAATGTGCTTAAAAATAACAAAAATCACGTTGAAAAGGAAGAAGACAGTTTCACCTCCAGGAGTTGCGCAACTGCCGCTGTTCCATGTCTTTTGGCACAAACACTGCGAAGGATCAACATGAAGTGAACGTACACAAACTACAAGATTTAAGAAGACTTTTTACCTATTTTGGACAGAAGTGTATAAAGTTTTAAGTAGAAGTTTAAATATTTATAAACTTTCTTTTACTTTTCCTACAATCTGCTCTCTCAACTGTGTGCAGTGTGCTTTAATTTCAGCACTAAACTCATCATGACATAAACACGACATTATCATCATAATATTTCAGATTGAAAGCTTGTAGGAGAAAAAACCGCAGTGCACATAGACACAAAAATCCTTCTCGTTTAACATTGAATTCACTCAAGAGAATGTCAGCAGGTACGATGAGACCCTCTGTTCTGAATACGAGTATTCTTTCCTTTAGAAACACGCACGTGTGCTGTAATAAAAATCACGCTTATTGTAATCTCGTGGAAATGTTAACTGGTCATCCCCTCGAGCTTGATGCTCTCGTAATCTCTTGTTATTCTTGACAATCTTCAGAGAGAACTCCAGAATGCAACTTAAAAGGCATTAGCCGTGTAATCCGTGTAATCTGACGTGTGTCCGAGAATAAGAAATGAACTGAAGAAATCTATTTTGATTGGTCGAAAATTGACTGCTATTTAAGGTTCAAATCAATATAATCAATATTCTTTTTAAATGGACGCATTTAAAAAGGTTGTTCTCATCTCCATCCAAGTGACAAGTTTGTGCAGAGAATAATAAATTGTAATGCACCTGAATATGGAAGAGAAAAAGGAGGCAGGGAGAGACTTTGTGTTCAATCCAACGAGAAACAGGGGGATTATAATTGAGAGTTGGTGCAGGAAGGAGTGAATGAAAAATAGAAAGTCAAAGTCAATAGAAAAATTCAAGTGAATGATAATTCAATCAGGGAAATGAATCGTAGCCAATGATCTCTTGCTGCCTCGTTCTCTTCGTGGATTGTTTCTGTAGACTTGAGACAATTTACCTGCCACACAACGAAGAACAGGAATCTAGGACTGTGCACGTTCGTTTGTCTCGGTTACATTGTTCTCAATTACTTTTAAAAAACAAATATGTCATGTAAATGAATTTACTGCTTGATGACAATACACACTAAAAATAATATTATATGAGAATACCATTCTACCTACGCAGAGAATATAAACCTCAATTGAGAGTTACCGTGAAGAATTACTTATGAATTATATTTTAGCTACATTTTCCCTACAATTCACTGCAATATGGCCGAGTGGTGCACGAATTTCGATTCAAAGAAAAGCGTTAAGTGTTACTATTTACTGACCTGATTGTTTTGTAGATTCTGAGAAACTTATAAACGATTCCAAGTAAAATGGAAACTGGCCTCGCCTCAGGACACCAGAGATGCAGATTGGAATTTGAAATGTGTCAATCTGGTCAGTTTTGCTTTGCACAGTTCAGCAAGTTTATTCACAATGCTCAAATTCAAACATCATAGTTCAAAGGAGCGCTTTCACTTTTGCACATCTGCGCATCTGGGGCCGTGGATCCCAGTAAACGCTCTCAACTGAGATTAGTTTTCGAAGAAAGAAGAACTGGAGTTGGAGTTTCCAAATTTTAATGTCCTGATCGGATTCCTGAAAGAAGAATGAAATATTAGGAAAATAGTTTCAAAGGTGATACAAATATCTGGGCATTATTGTTTCGCACAAGTGCTTGTCCTTAAAACTTATAATGGGGGCTAAATAGTTTTGTGAAAAACTCCCGGTATTGCTATCTTATGAGAAGCCGCAAGAAGTAATACTTTCAAAAGCGACAGGCATAAGAAATTGGTCGTATCATCAATATAGTTTTGCGTGACAGGAGGTCATGTGGCATCAGAACTTATTGATAGTGAGTTTGTGTGACAGGTAGGAGATATTTTTTGTAGGAAAAAGCTATCTCCTCGCAAAGGACGGCGAAATTCAGTAAGAACCAACCATTCCTGCGGACAGCAGAGAAGGAAGAAGAAAGTGCGCTGTGATGGGTTCATAAAAGTGGTGGGGAAACTGGAAGTGTAAGAGACGGGAAACTTTTGTGGGTGGAACAATGGGACATTTTGGGAACATTTTCTTTGAAGGAATGAAGAACTTCTGAAGAATTATGACTGCGGCAAGATTGCTAGAGCAGAAATTACTCTCCCCGATTGTGAAAGAGAGTAGCTATTTATTCTTCCTCTGATATTTCTCCCACACACAATCTGTACTTACACACGCTCACACAGTGTGAGATGGGTTTACTCACCAACCTATAGAGAGATAGCAAACTGTCTGCACTGGAGTAACCCGTGGGTATCGGGTTTACACAGAAAACATCGATCTAAGTAAAACTGATGCGGTTTTCTCTTTCAAAAAATTCGGTCAGGATTTTATTTATTTATTATCCACGAATATGAAATCTGACTGCATCATCGTAATAGGGATTTAAGTATATTTTGATACGTCCGTCTATGATTCATGGGGTTTTTCGTAAACTTAGAAAAAGAGGGATCTAATGTTCTTGATTTATGCCGAGAAATCAAAGGAGTAAACAAAACATCGGTTCTTCTTTTTCAATTGTTAGACTATTCGATAGACATATAGATAAATATTGAACTTGTCTGCCATGAGTAACACTTGAGAATTTAGAAAGTGAAAGAAAGTAAATAATTCTCCATCCGAAAATTCGGCAATTCTTTTAGCAGGACACAAATACATCGTCATATTTATTAACTAAGTACGAGACACAAGATCCCGCATTGCCTATTACTTAAGTCTTTTGGTGAATTCATCAAAAATATCTCGATTTTTCTATCCATCAAATCAATTATTTTTGTTAGAGGTTTTTCATGATGTCAACATTAACGAACAAGATTTCACGTCATGATTTAACAGAAATATTCATCAAAGTCTTAAAAGAAATATTTTTTAAAGTCTTAAAAGAAATATTTAGCTAATTCGAGACGAGGGAGAGAGGTGAAGTTTATCCTGAGGCTTCAGTCTTAGACATAAATTAGAATATTAAACGCTTCAGTAAGGAAAATCATTAAACGAATGTGCGTGGAGAGACTTCCCTTATGTTCCCTGTGTGTACGCAACTTCCAATATTTCCCACAACTTTGAGTCGAGCTTGTTCGCAGTTAGAGGTAGAAATACTTAAGCATGAATTTCCAAGACGATTACGAGGAGATGGCTGCGCCAGTCTTCAATCTTAAAGGAAAGGGGAGAATAAGAAGTAAAAAGGTAAATTAGTTGGATAGGAATAGACGCAAGGGGAAAAGTTTTAGTGCCTCCTTAAGACGAGTAACTTGTTCAATTCATCTTCTGTCTCGGTGGGAAAAACGGTAGAAGAAATTAGTGCCACTGCTATGCATTGCTCACTCCCATTGAACTAACCAACTCATCCAGCGAAGGATGAAGACGACTCAAAAATCTACTTCAAGGCTCATCTATGGATTTAAACATTCAAAAGGAAATTAGCAAAAAGGATTTCACGTCAATTCAAAAAAGTTTAACAAACTTTTTCCTTCCTCTTGACTTCATCTGAATCTTATCTTCCTTTTCTACAGAATAATCTTTCTTCCTTTCTTACTTATTCACTGCGGCCCTATCCAGTTAGTAATCAACTAGGAATTCAAGTATTACCGCATTGCAAAATTTTCCATATTTTGAACATGTTACGCGTGTGCACACAAATCGTTATATTGCATTCGTAAGTACGTAAAGATATTTATAGAAGTACTCATGGAGAATTGAAGTCCGTTACGAAAACGTAACGCACTTAAGCCAAATACTGTAATCATCAGTTATGTGTCTAGCTATTCACATGATTATATTAACCTAATTATTCTTAAAAGCTAACTAGTGATAGTTAGAAACTTAGCTAATTAATATGCACAATGCTTTGGACTTAAATGACATGCTCGCAAGAGCCTCATCGTGTGTTTTTTATGAAGTCGTGCACGCTCTCGCGTGTTAAGTTTGTTTTCTTTTTAAAAACAAAATTTCTGTTTCCTTTTTATTGTTTGGAAGAAATTCAGTCTATTTATTTTTATACACGAATGCATTTTCCGACAGTGTACAGTTGTGGAATTCAATTTGGAAAGTGTACAGTGAAAGTGTTCACTATTTCTGTTCTTGAAAAGATGAGATGTTTCTGTGGTGGTGAGAAGAAAAATCCCGTAATTCTTTCTCTCTGAGTTGTATGAAGCTTGTAAAGAATAACGGGTTGCCCCTTCTATTCTTTCCTCTTCATTAGACATGCAGGTCTCCTGCATGCCTAATCATGGAAGCTTCTCGGACCTCATCTCCTTATCCGAGATAAGGCCGGTCACCCACCTTTCTGCACACACACATCCACCAATGCTATCCAGCCACAGGCGAGAGGTTTCATTCTTCCGAAGAAGAAATCGCCTCTCACTTGTGCTGTGAATCTCAATCTGTCCGTGTCTCTTTTCGTAGAAATATATTTTTGACTACTCCTGGAAACTCGGAAGTTTCCAGGAAACTTAATTAGTGTTAGTTGTTGCTGGGGAAGTTGAGACTTCCTCCAGCCTTATAGTGTTAAGTGTTCCTTACTTTGACGGCTTTGGGTAAGCCATTCTTTCTTGTCTCCTTTGGGTTTTTTGGAGATTCTCTCCTCACTTATTTTTGTGTCCCTTCAGCCTTCCTTAGCCACCCTCAACTTCGGAGCTTTCTTGTTCCTGTTCCTGTGTGTGTGTGTGTGGAGAACGTGAGCGTGTGACCTGCATTACCCGAGCCCTTCAACCTTTCCGGAGACCTGCAGCGATCTTCCTTCAGGGTCCTAGTGACCAGGTTAGTTGGAGGA
>JAQGAC010000788.1:0-19132 GCA_034696585.1 Isotomurus maculatus
TACTTTCACTATTTATAAGCCTACTCTCCACAAAAGTGCCAACTTCTTCACTTAATTTACTAGGTATGACCTAATTAGCCAATATCTTCTACTTTTTCCTGTTAAGGTAATATCAAATAGTTACCCCATATTTAATTTTGCAAACAGAAAAAAAAACACGTTACTGTATGACCGATAAGAAAATTTATTGTATGAATTTATGTATTTTATTTTCTTGCACGCATTCTGAAGCCTGAAGCGGCTTGCTGGAAATCAAAATTAAAAAATTACAAAATTACAAATATAACTATGCCTAAGTTCCTTAATAATATACCAAATTTTAGTAGACTCGGGCATAGTTGGCTAATGATCAAAGCATAAATCGAGCATGCTATAAACATAATCCTCGGATGTTTCACCGACTTTTTGTTTGCGTGCAAACAATTTATTCTGTGCTACTTCTTCACTAGCGACAGTGTGAAAAGAGTGCATTGGGATAGTTCCAGCATGAGCAAGTTTGTGTTGTTCTATTCTATTGCGTTGCCAATTTGTGTACCACAAAATTGCAGTCCGTACTAAATAATTAGGAAGTTGAGACACTTTCGTGACCTCAACCCAATTATTGGATGCAAATGCAAGATAACAAATTTGGAGGAATTTGTAAGGGTCTTCCGTACTGGTTCCTGAAAACTAACTAACTAAATACCAAGCAGTCTTTACAACCCAGACAATTAGATGAAGTCTTTCAATTTCAAACGACGCGTCAGAGGCGGTTTTAACCCGTTCTCAAATTAACTAATTAACAAAAGGGCAGAGATACATCAAAATTTACGAGCTATATAAATTATAGGATTATCTGATAAATTCCAGCTTTTAATCGCTCACCGGAAGTACTTTTTGTGCGCTACGCTGTCTTTGTCCCTGAGTCATTGCCCTGGTGTCCACATTAGACTTTTCTTTAATCAGGGACCAAGGAACGTATAAAAAAGGAATCTAAAACCGTTTAAAACGTTGAATCTTTCTTTGTGGAATTACGGATACCCTAATCTACCAGTAACATAAGTAAGAAATATTCTTGAAATATTACGGGAGCACTAGTTACTAAATCTGATAGTTGCCTTCAAAATTCTCTCTTATTCCTCATTCGATTTTTTGCTTATTTAAAATACCCGATTTTTGTCCGCATACTCAACATTTTATCTTAAACTTTAGACTAAAGGTAGATGTGTATTCAATTATTCATTTTTCTCTTTAAATTGCACACTAAGTCGAAGGATAAGCTGAAGAAATATACAGTAGGATACTAAAAATTAGATTTGTTTGATTGAAAAAATTTTTGCAGGTACTCATTTACCTGGTTCGTAGAAAAATCGCCACTAATTTTTAGGGATTTTTAGAAAACTTTATATGTGGTGTTCTTGAAATAAACTCAATAAGTTTAAGAAATGTTTTAGTTAGGACTCATACTTTTGTGCAAAGCAAAAATCTTGACAATTTCGAAACTTATGATTTACCGTAATAGAAATATGTGTTATGGAAGATACAAGGAATTCGAAGAATGACAGAGAATGAATATATAATGAGCATTTAAGAGAAAATTCGGTATAAACAATCATTAGGTGTAAATTGGGAGAAATAGAAATCGAGTGGACTAAACAGTTAACAAAAATGGTATACAAACTGCCCTTTCCGGGTGGGTTTTAATGTTGGGCGACAAATTTCTATAGGATTAACCATCAGTATAAATTGTAACTAATTAAAATTAATCCGTAAATGAATTACTAACTCGGAATTCCAAATACATCAAAAATTCGAAGGTACTGCCAGTTTCCCCAGATAAACATATGTAATATTGTCATTTAATTGTAAATTCTGAAATAATAATGATTAATCATGAAATATTATAAATATTGTTCGGGATATGTTTACAAATCATGGTTAATATTACTCCCATATAATGTAAGGAAATTCTAGAATTTAACGGTGAAACTTGATGTTAAGCTCTTTGATTGTGTGGGGGTGAGACCACTTAAGTAGATTAGACCTTCCTGCTTCTAATTGAAAACGTCCTGCTTTAGTCAACAAAATGAGGAAAACCCTTTTAATTTTCGTTGCTACTGCTGTTTCTGGGTCAGGAATTGTCCCTTGTTGCTTTTTTGACAGTGGCACTGTTGAGCTTTAAAAGCTTGATAAAAGCAGAAATAGCTTTTCCTTCCCATAAAACCTGCCGCCAATATCTAGATGTTCGTTTAAACTTCGAACTTTTACATTTAATGAGGCCTAGCAGGCATGCTTTTGTTTAACTTCATTGAAAACAAAATAAATTGGCATTAAATTTCTTGTTCAGTTTTCTAATTTTGTTGTCTCATTTTATATTCAACTCACAGTCTATGTGTGGAGGAATTGTGGTAAGTCCAATTAAAGAACCTTTAGTCGCTTCAGTAGAGTCTACCTTTATGTCAGGTGCACTTTCGTTTGCTGAAGAAGCAAGGGTAATGAAGAAACGTCGCTACTGTGGAAAGTTCCCCGGAATTACAGTGGATTGAACTATCTGTATTGATATGTTATAAACTAGCAACACGCCTGGATTATGCGTTCAACTCTGATTAAAAAATGAGCTGGTGGTCATCAGATATCAACGCTGAGGGTTAATGTATGCTTTTACTCGACAAACCTTCTGATTACTAGTGTGAATTTAATTTTTTTTAAACTTTTGTTTCCCAAAAGGTCTAAAACACCAACCTTTAAGCCCTGGTGCTGTTAAATACTTATCTTCTTTATTTTAGAATAATATTCTGGTAAATAAAACTTCCTCTTTCTGAGGTTCAACCTCGTAGAGGTTGCAACGAGCAAGGCTGTAAAGAGGGAAGAAAAGCGAAGAAATGAAAGTATACAACGGGCACACTACATATCATAGTTGTGTAGGTTGGTATGAATTTGCTGTGTATAGAAAGCTTCGCATGGAAAAGGTTTGCCCACTAGCAGTTATTTAATTTAGAAAGTATTTAAGATACAAATTTATGTAGACTTTTTCAGAGTTATTTTATATAGAGATAATCTTTGAAACTTCAAATTATACTCATAGGTCTCCTTAGGGCAGACAGAAGGGAGTGGAATCGGAAAGGAGGAATTTTTTCACTGCGAAGTAGTTCACTGTTGTTAGCGACAGGTTATCCGAAACCAACTCGCCCTTCGCCGTCTTCACCCCCGCCAGACCCGCCTTCACTTCACCTCCGAAGTTCGCACTGTCCTTAACGGTCAGGTCACAGGGAGGTCATTGAAGTACGTTGGGGGGTTGACCTCCATGAGGAGACGAAATACAGAGTTTTATCCACGAGGGCCAAAGTTCACCACCAAGCCACTCCTATCTATCACAAAAAATATTACAAAAATATTTACAAAAGTATAAAACTTTAAGAGAACTCTGCACCTGGATTTTTTTTCCTTCGTCGCCTTTTGCACCTTTAACGAAGGTCCTGTTTCCTACTAATTTCCAGGGACCATTAGTGCCCTTTTTTGTCTCCACAGGAATTTAACGCACCCAACTAAAGACGTTTTCTTTATCTTCATGGTTAGGAGGAGTGACAAAGTCTGAAATGCATTTGCTTTATGAGTAGCCGCAAAAAATATATATTTACATAAAAAAACAGTAAAGAAACAGAATCCTCGTAAAAATCCAAAAAAAAGAAGTTGGCGTCTTATGGAAATTCATAGCATGCATATAAGCCAAAGAGGGAAGGGATGATCGTGCATACTATGAAAATAGAAAATGACACATCTTTTTCATCACGAAAACGCATGAAAAATTAAGGTTTACACACTCTTCACATGATAGTTTATCGTGGCAAGTCTCATTTAGCCCGCTTGCACAACCGAACAAAATTAGCACAAAAGTTAAAAGTTCGAGCAACTTCATCTTGTTGACTGAAAAATATTGTTTCTGTCACTTAAACTTTATAAAGTTTTTAAAATGCCGTGTGGCCAACAAATCATCTCGAATGAATTTTCCCACGTAGCAAACTGTACTTGGATCGAGATGACAGATTCAAGGTTTGCTTGCCTTTTGACTTTGAGCTTTCGAGGTGACGTGGTTGGAATTTATCCATCTTTAAGATAGGAGTTTCCCCAACTGAAATTGTCTTGTTCCAAGGGGTTGGATCAGCACCCACTTTCAAACAGGATTTTGGGCTGATTGGTAAGTTTTTATAGACATATTCATTTTTCTATAACCTCACGAATGCTGTGGATGAGAAAAGATAGAATGATGCAATTCTTACGCAACCGGTTCATCGCTCATCGAGATATGAAGAGGTCTGTTCAAGCATATGTTGCTCAATCGACCTTTCACATGAACCCAATCATTCCTCCAACTCAACAAGAATAAGACGACTTCGAGCTAAAATTGGATGAAATACTACCATCGAATAATACAAGGACGATTGGCTTTTCAAATTATTCAATCAACGAGGTCTTAGTCGAATTTATAAGCTTTCCCATCGACAAAAATAATTACGGAATGATTCAAAAAAATTCTCTCAATTGGTTTTAAGTTTAAATTTGTCATTAAAGCAATATAGTAACTCAGAATTCAATAAAAACTTTGTTTATGCAATAAAATCAATAAAACATTTAGTTTCAAACTCATTTTGCATCATTTATAGCTTTTATACTCATCTTATCATAAAATGTTTCACATACAAATCAAAATCCATTCACGCATTGATGCGAATTCGAGTGTGATTAATTTCGGGAAAAAAATTCTCACCTCTCCCCAAAGTTCCATTTTGTGTTTTGTGTTTGAGTATAGCATTTTAATTAAGAGAGTCTATAGTGAGCGAGTGACAATTACCGGGTAATGGGTAATTCAACTCGCATTCTATCTCTCTCACTCAAACAAACACGCAGATGATTGTTAATATCACCCGAGTAATAATAACAATCAACTCAAACGCAAACTCAACTCAGTTTCATCCATCACCAACACCAACTACTTACATTAAGTCGCATTAGGTCACTGCATAAACGGGAGATTTAAACCCTTCTTGGCAGCAACGTCAACTTACACGAATGTGCTTCCAGATTGCAAAAAACGAATGTACACTGTATCGATTGTGGCCCAACCGCGTCATCTCGCGTCCCTCCATTTCAGGCATAACAGTATACAAGGCGACAAGCGTGAGGGCTTCGTCGAAGCTTAGGATTCCAGCGGCGGCATGATCGCCAAGACTGTGGCCATAGAAGACGTCCGGACTGCCGCCCAACCGCTTCCACAACTCCGCATATCAGCAATTCATAAAAAATTGTCGTCTGGCTTTACAACGTTTGCGGAAGGAGTTTCGCGTCTTGAATCGACTCACACAACGCTGCGTTGATGTCCAGTCCCAATCTCTCGCGCGGGATAACGTCGCATATTTTGAAGTTGCGCTGGACGTCGAAGAGGTCGCGCGCCATTCCTGCGTACCGCGATCCTTTGCTTCGTAAACAGAAACACAACCTTCTGCCGTTGGACGTCACTTGAGCAATTTGTTTTCGTTGAACTTGACGTAAAAAGTCAGAAGAGTCACTGGCAACAACTACAGGATAGGGAATTAGGCTTTACGCGAATGTAGAGACGACGGCTGAAAGTGGATGAAAAAGTTTTTTACCTGATTCCTCCTCGGAAAGTGTCGTTGTTGAGGAGTCAGTTGCCGTGAAAACAACTGACGTTAGAAGATGAAGTAACGGTGTCACACAAGGCACTGGGGCGGAGCCTAAGTGTGAAATGGAGCCCTCTGATTGGCTCGCTCCCCCCTTCGGGTTGTTTATCACCCGGGTTTTCTCTATATGTTGGCTTCAGGGTATACTTGTGCTACATACATTTTCTTGAGGAGAAAAGATATACTTCTTCAAAATTGAAAAACGAGTAATGAGAAAATATGTTTTTCAACTGACACTTCTTCTCCTCAGGAAACTGAACCATTCTCATGGATTGTAACAATTAGGGATTGTTCGAGAGCAATTACTCATTGTCATATTCCAAGGTCCATTCGGGCTACTTCTTTGATCCCTTCTGGGTTCAGGGTAATTTGGATAAATTTCAAAAATCTCACATCTTTCATGTCTTCACTTATTTATCGTTTTCTTTCTAGTGTCTCAAAATATCATTTTGTCTAAAAAATTAACAAACTGACCGGAAGCAAAAGTTCGGCATCCATATCGAGTTTTGTGGACATTGTGGACACCGTGAAGGTCTTCTGAAGCGGACAAAAATGCTGCAATAAGCAGGTCACGACCGAGATTTGGAAGCGGGGACTTCACGATTCTTTCGATGCACGTGGGATAGTTGTGCTAAATTTTACGAGAAGAGACCGCAATCGACTTCCGGCTATGCCTACATGGAAATTTCCGTACTTTAAAGACGTTGGGACACTGAACGATTCAAGTTGTTGATGTGAAAGACGTCTACGCTCACAAATTGAAGACGATGAAGATGTATGATGATTGCTAATAGACAAGTGTTATGAGGAAAATATAAGCTAATTAATAGAGTTTTTGCGCACAGATTGATTCAATTATTTGTTTATTTATTTATTATTATTATAAGTATCATAACATTTGTTTTCTGCAGAGACGAACTAACGTCGTTTATGGGGTCCCGATGAAGTCTAACTTGCCGGGCTACGATAACATCAATTGAATTGAGGACTACGGGGGTGTCCCTGAGTGGAGCTTTGGAGAATTCGGAGCTTTTTTGTTTGAGATAAATAAACAAAACCTTTTTTTTTTTGAACAGTCATGTGTCCATTTAAACCACTGCTGAGAAAAAGCTGCTGCATGGATGCTACGGAGTTTCTGACGTTTGACGGGTGTAGAAGTGTATCGGGTCATCCATTTTCGTAATTCTCCTTTTCTCTCATCCTCTTCCTGCGTTGTCTATTCAACACGACATGCCAATTTCCTCGTAACTCTAATTATCAGATTGTCTTTATGGTATAAATGTGAGGACCTGGTTAAGCTAAGGGTTCATGCATCCCATCATCCTAACCATACTCACTAGCTCTTTTGTTTTCATAGCCTCACACTCCTAGCTCACCTCTGAATTTTCACCCAGTCACAGGTTCACTTTTCAAAAATTATTTTATCTGGATCATTTATATTTCGACTCGAATTTTAGACACAAATTTTTTCTTATTGTTATGTTCTTCTTATTGTCTCGTCTTATTTACACTATCATCATGATATTTCTATCATAATTTTGGATTTTTTCAAAATTCTGATAAAGGAAAATGAAGTTGTTTTTCATTTAATCATTTGGCTTCTTATTTCATTAAGATCAGCAGAAAGGGTTGAGAGATTCTTCGTCCACTACATCAGTTACACTTTTATGACCCACACACTCATTAGATGTTTGGATAGGCATGAATTTGAAAATATTTGAATGAAGGATTTTGTAATATAAATCTCCTGTAAAAAAATAATGACTTTTTTACGTCTTCTGAATTTTCTACCAGTTACCGAATAGTTTTATCTGAATCATTTATTCTTCGACTCGACTTGTCCGAATATTAGACGGAGAATTTCTGTCCTCTTTATTGTCTCGTCCTATTCACACTATCATCAAGATATTTCTATCTTAATTTTGGATTTTTTTCAAAATCGACCAAGGAACCTCATAATAACCTTGCTTGTGCATTCAGAAATTGCACAAGACCTTTGTGATAAAGCTGAGAAATGCAGGGACTGCATCAAGAGTCGGTGCGGGTTTGGGGAGACAAGTGAACAATCAATGTGTCACAAAACTGGCTGGGAAGTTTGAGGTACTATCAGGGTAACTTAACTCTCCCAATGTTGGTTAATTAAGCCACAAAAATAGAAGCTTGGACAAGGTAGGAGTAGCGATTTCTTAACTTTTCTTATTTTTCGTGTAAAAAATATGAGGAAAATTGATCTTTATTTTTTAAATCAGACCAAGCTTTAGTAAACCTCCGCCTTCGTCAGCCCGACACCACATTGGAAGTAAAGAAACAGCCTGAAGGTGATTTTCCGTTCGTAGACTTTTCTAAAATTCTTCTTATAATTTACATTTACAAATGACGTTGAAGACACCTAGACGGACGTCGTGAGAATTGAGGATGTACCAACTACAATGTCGACGAAAACTACACGACGTCAGTTTGTAGTTGAGGAAGTGGACGCTGTTCAAGGAGCTTCTACCGTAACACATAAAGTTGTAAGTATTCTGGAATTTGATGATCACGGAAGCCTCTACGCTGCTAACAACAAAAATGCGACAACACTAGATTATAGAACACAACAATAAGCTTACTGCCAATTAATTTTTTTTGATTTCTTGGTGAAACATATCCGAGATCATTTCCGGGAAAACGTGCACATGAAGGAGCTTCGACGAAAAATGCGTCGTCATGTGGAAACTCCACAAGACATTGTCAAACGACGAATCAAGAAATGCGTACGTGCATTTATGGAAATATACAAAGTTTAAATATTACTTCTCTTATCATTTCAATGGATATGAATTTTTTTAGCAGCTAGACCAACAACAATCAATACTTGTATACTCGTTTTATCACATTATCTTCTAAATAAAGGAGAAAGATCAAAATAGAATGAGAGCAAGTGCATTAGAGGTAAGGCATAAATTATATTCGAACAAATAGAGTTTTATCAGTCTCATAAAGAGAGACGGCATTCTCCTGCAAATAGAGCTCCCGTAATCGGTCGGACCACACATTCGTTGGTTAATTTTTGCTTTTACAGATCCTTGAATCAGGCTTACAATAACAACTTGGTCACCAACGAAAAATTTCTTTACCTTGCTCAGTGGTTATAGGAGGTGAAAGGGGAGGTCTATTCTCCCTATGAGACTCTGGAATTTCCTCTTGGGAATCAGACATTTCTCCGTAGAATAGTGAAAGTTAGAAAGTGACCTTGAGTTTTGGATGGAAGGAATATGGCGGGAAGTGGAAAAAGAATCAAGTGAAATGGAGGAGTCAGAAAGATCATTAGTTATTTTCAAGTCAGTGCTAGACTTAACTAGTGGTGTACTTACCCTCATCGTACGATTACTCTCAGATGAGGATGAGGATGATGAGAATTTAGATGGTAAAAACCTTCAGACCGTATGGGATCCTGAGATTCATTGATGGTCAACAACACTTACCGCAATCTCTTTGTGCCCTTGCAGACCCATTAATATCATCAGGATTCGAAAAAATTAGTTGCACAAAACAATTGTTGAGTATCAGAACAGAGGATGAGTACAATCTAATTCTTTGTAAGCAAGTTTTCCCATACAAATATGTAAATCCGGATAACCTCTGGGTTTCATCAAATTCACTTCCTCCAGTTGTATCATTCTATTGTTCAATTAGAAATTCTAATATAACACAAGAAGAGTCTCAAGTTGCTTCTAAAGTCTACTCAACTTTAATGTGCAACAGGATGTTTGCTTTTCAGTTAAATTTGATCATAAAGTTGGTGTGGCCAAGATTGGGTATGGCTATGCCATGAGTCTATTGTTGAAGAGGGTATTCAGGGCGTTTTGACGCGGGCACAGGAGAAAACTTGTCAGGTGCGTTCAGTGAGCCATCTACAGAGCCCGAGAGAACGAGAAGTAGATTTATAGCCTACATGTGTACTGTCTTACCTGCAGTAAAGGCAAACCCCAGCAACTACATCGGTGATATTTGACCATTACATGAAGTGGGGCAGGCATAAAGGAATCTTGGCGGATGACAGTTACATGAATATTTTCATGCTTCTAGTTAGGATGAAATTTAAGGAGGAATGTCCGACGGGATGATATGATTAGCTAACCGCGTAAGAACCGTGTCTTGGCTTTTTCAATTGGTATTTAGTCGTGTAATGGCATGTTCAGAATTGGCTTTAAATTCACGGAACTGTAGATCAACCCAAATCCAAACAACTGTATGCTTTCAGCCAGAAATTCAGTTTTTAAGTGTCCACCTCCACTTCCTTAAGAAGTAAGTATTTTTAACCATGAATAACTGGGATATCTGTGAAGCGGCTCACATACACCAAAACTTCACACCTACAAGCACTTTTTATATCCATATGCATTAACCAAAGCTGCATTGTGTTTTTTTGCTCTTTGTCCTTAACTCGTTACTGTGGTAGTGTTTTAGTCGCTCAGATTCAGTTGATTTCTTACAATGCATGTGCCTCTAATGTATGTACATTAAATAATTATTAATTAATACATATTGTGGTAGGTTAACTAAATATTTTTCTAGTTTGTTCAGCAATGCGTGAAGTCGTCAAAGAATTAACAACAAAAAAACAATATTTAAATGTATTAAAGGTGATTTGTAGTCAATGGATATGCAACTATGGATAAACTTTTCCTGGACATTTCCTGGAAAATTATACATGTACCAGTTTCACTATGATTGTGTTAGGGGTTGGTTTGTTGAAAATTCTAAATTATTACAGATGCAGATAGTCTGTTTTATGAAATTTATATCAACGCTGCCTTTACAGATCTTCAAACAAAGACATTATACCTTGACTTCAGCGATTATCCAATATTACACAAACCACATAGTCATGTCAATCCAAAAATGATTGGGAAAATAAAAATATTCTACAAGCAAACGCTTGTAGTTCAATATCTGAAAATATAAGAAAGTGCACTTATAAACACTCACAAGCTGCTAAAGGATTGTTTAGAACTATATTAATAATGGATGCATCCACACTTCCTTTATGTATTTAAGAAACAGGAAAGGTTAGTTTCAACAGCTTAAACTATTCGATAAAAAAGAGGACGTTGTACAGAGTAGAAATAAGGAAGATTGATTTGCACTTTTTTGATTGTAAAATATATATATTTAAATCTTGGGGACATTGCAAAATTTAAAATAAAAGATTAATATAACTAATTGTTCTTTTTAAAAGTAAATATTTAATTATACTAATATATTACCAGTACACAAATATTTGCCTGTCAGTCTCTCAATCGGCTCAGCAGAGGTATAACAATGAAAGAGCAATACACATTTTTTACTGTCGGGTAAACCCTCTTATTGCGGAAAGTCGCCCTCCACGCATATGATCCTATATCTAATGCAAACAAGTAAGGGGATTAAGACATTGCGATTTGAGCAAGGTCTCCGTTCCACCGATATTGGCAAAGAAAATGAACGAAGACGAGAAAAATGCCGCTTACCTTTCACTGTACTCTGAATCATGCGAAAGGTCTACACTTCCTGTTCATAAATATTCATGCATTCTTAATTACGAGGAGACAGTAGATTTGAATAAAGAAAAGTGTAATAGAGGATTTACGGGTTTCTATGAGCTAAGGCAGAGTGACAGGGTTGCAGTGGATTTGTATGGAAACATTGACTGACCATATAATTGAATACAGTTGAAAGAATAAAAAGTGCACAAAAAATTGTACCCTACGCCTGCAGTAGAAATAAGTAAACACAGTAATAGTGAGCGTCCGAGCTTTTGGGCGGAGGTTAAACTATACGCGATCATTACACCACACCGGCACATTAAAAATTAAAATTTGAAGGTGAAATTATTATCTCTGAGAAATTGCTCGTCACTCCAGGTCTCAAACTGCCTAGGCTCAAAAACGAATCATGCAATCTAGCCATGTGAGCTACTTCACTTTGCGATTAAAACTATTATTTTGGAATTAATTGATTTGAAAGCCAATAATCCTCATGACATAAATAACTATTTCAGTTGCATTTGTCCAAGTCGGATATGAGAATAGGTTTGAATTAGTTTTGACTCAAGATATGTTGGAGGGATGCAAAAAATCTCAAAAACTCAACGGTATGCAAATAAGGTTAGTTTTAGAAAAGAATACAAAATCCTTTAATTTCCATGAAAAGATTGTTTGTAATAAAACAGTAAACTTTACTTTAGGACGAATTTAAAACTAGAAAACAATTTGATATTAAGAATGTTTCAAAGTCTTCGTGGTTGATTCGTGATTTCTTCATTGATTCTTCGTGATTATTTTTGGCGTACTTGTAAATGCTTTTCAAATAGCAGGCAGGGCACGACGCTTAATCCAATACATCCCCTTGCTGCAATAGTAATAATGTGGATAACAAATGAAATCAACGAGGTTAAGCCGAGTTAAGTTTATATAATAAAACAAGCATAAGCCGATGGAAATTTACAATTCCTGGAGCTGTTGGCTTGGATCAACTATAAAATGGACAGTGTGAATATGTGAATGAATGTGTGAGTATGGGAGAAATTGGAGGAAGGCAAAAATCAGGCAGGGAGTGGGACTCGAACCCACGTCCTCTGATTACGGGTCAGATGCTCTCGAACTGAGCTACCTCAGCCTGATATTGCTATCCTCATATCCAGTACTCACATCGTTTTGCCATGGTCAATCTTTCAGCAGGAGAGGATAGCTCGCCCTACTCCAGCTTCTTTCGAGATTTCTACAGGCTATCCACACTGCCTATGTCACAATCCAATGTCAAACCTGGCTTTAGCACTTGCTGCCTTGCTCGGTGTTATGGGGGGAGGGATAAAGCTTGCCAGTGTATGGTAGCATGAAGGTATATGGGATGAGATCGAGAGGATAGCTCAGCTCAGCTCGAGAGGATAGCTCGCCCTACTCCAGCTGCTACCCACCTACCCAACCCATAAATGTACCAAGACACTTTATATCATTGAGCCTTTTGCCTTAAATTGGAAGACTGTATTTGCACTAAATAAGACTCAGAAGGATTCCTCCACATCTTTGTTTCCCTAAGGTAAAAAAACATACTGGCTAACGTTTTCATATTCCCTTCAACTTAGAGACGATATTTTTCATCATAGTAACGCATGAATACACTAGATACAAGACAATTTAGTGAAGGACGCAAAAGTCGTTGATGGAAATCATAGTATTTTTAGCCCGTTATTCGATAGCTCCTAAATGACGCAATTTACGTTACCCGTTCCGACACGAAGTTAAACATTCTAACCTGCCGCCGTTTCAAACAAACCCTCCGAAATGGATTTATTGAATTTTTTTGCATGATTCATTTTCAAAATCCAACCGCAAATCATCCCATCAGAACTGTTACAATTAATAAAGAAGGTTATGCTACGGCTGACCTCAGCAAGATCAATTTTGCATCAGGAAAACGTTAACGCTGTGCAGTTTTCTCACGGAATACTTGACTAATATTCCCATTCATTGTTTCTGCAGGGCCCAAAAACAGCGTCTCCTATGTAGCAAATATTTGACTCGACTTCCGCTTCATTTCTACAGGCAAAATTAATTTAGTCACTTGGTCGCGATGGACGGTACTGTGAGGATTTTCCTCCTTACCTTCTTCTGACGAGTAACAGTATTCGATTGTAAAATCCCGATCCGGGCATTGGCCATACCATATTTCTCAGGCCAACCTCAAGATTCTGACCCTGGTCGAACCGTCGGTGCAAATGTACCGACATAATCGGAGTCAAAGTTCATTTTTTGCAATACAAGTCCTAGCGACAAGGGCCCTTTGGGGGCAGGCTTCTACTGTTGAGGGGATTTCAGGATACCTGTCCCCTTTCTCGGGAAAGCTTTTCCCGTAAATTATAGGGGAGTCAGAACTCACTCGATTAGATGGTAACGGATGAATTTGATGCTATTGTTGTGAAATATTGACATGTGAAGAATAAACGGTAAGAATTGATTTTGTGGGAAGGTGTGTGTTCTATTTGTAGAGGATCAATAATTCAGTTTCATATTTCCTAATTTGAGGATCTTTGTTTTTGACTTATTTAAATGCCATTTTCACATATGTTAACAAACCTTGTTTGAATTGTCCTTGTCATCCCTATGTCTTTTAATGTTCAGCATTTTCTACTGTGCCCAATTATACTACTGCTATGTCTAGTGGCGGCGCCTGGCTCATTTGCATTAAATTAAGATGCGTTCTTTTCCCATTTCCTTGTCTCTAATCTACCCATTTTCCCTCACGGTCAGTCAAGCAGTCAAGTCACACCATATTTCTCTTGTATATTTCGTAATCTTTCGGTGCTATAAGATTCTAAGCCTAACTATTCGATACCAATTCGGTCCCATTTATTAATTACCGTACTTTGCCATATTTTAATTGCATAAACTGACCCATTGTGTATAAATTAATTACATCTCTTGTCTCACTGTGCCTATTTACATTTATTGCATCTTCCATGAAATTCACTTTGTCACAAAATGCATTTGAACACAAACAGTGTCTAACACTGCTGATTCCACAATTGAATTCTGTGACGACGAGGATCAAGATAGTTTGAGTTCTTCGCACGAGCAGGAATCCCATGAAATAGTGAATATTTGATTTCGATCAATGTGGATTTCGAGAAAAGCTACAAGATTTATAAAATCAAATAAAAGTAATATTAAACACAATAAATGAATTGGCTGTCATTCAAAAATGTCATGAAATCCCAGATGAAGTCAACGTGAAAGTTTAATCAATTATTCATCAAATTAAATGCTCCAATATTCACAAATAGCAATTATCTGCTTCCTTCGACAGAAACCTGCGCATCATCGATTCCAAAATAGAAATATCGCATCGGAATCAGTCGGAGTTCACGGGAAAGTTGTCGACAACTCATTCCAATGTGTAAGTGTTACTAGATAATCTCTCGAAGACTTTCGGTGGGGAGCTGAAGCGGGGCGAGTCGACAGTGACGGGAAATCTTGGGAGTCTCATTGAGACTTTTTGGGGAATCACCGGCAACTGTCGCGCATAATTCGAAATTCCCAATTTACTGCACAATTCAAAAGCTCTCTTAAGCCTTTGCGTAGTTTTTCTTGGTTTTCCCGTCTTTGGTAAATTTAGTCCTGAAATTCAAGTCAGAAGCCAAACGGACCGATGAATCTGCGAATGTTTTCGTAAAAATTAACGTTATCTCAACGAATCCACCCGTTTAGACGGAGGCAAGTGTCCTTTCTGTTTGGGTGGGAGGAGGGGAGGAGACACTTTGGTTGAGTGTCGTTGGTTGCTTGCATGTAGAGAAGGACTGCGGCGATGAAGGGACATTAGAAATCTCCGAAGGAGCCAATTTGCATCTGCGTCAGAAGATTTGGGTTCTCCGGTCGCAAGGAGGCGATTGTTAGCGTTCGATGAGGTTCGTTTTGGCGGAGAACGGTTTGAGGATGCCCGTCACTCCATCAGGGAGGTCAACTCGTGTGGACTGTGTGAGTGTGAATTTGGGTTGTGGGATGCAATGGGAGACTCACTGAATTTACCCAGCAGAACGCAGAGTGACTGGAGTGAGGAGCAGAAGAATGGTCTTGTGTCGCTGCTGATTTCCCAGGGAGGAGCGGCAAAGCCCAAGTTTCAAACTAAAATTCGTCACCACCGCCACTTACCCAGGATGGCCTTATTCGAGTGGGCCGCGGCCAGTCGTCTCGTGTCCCCCAACAACACGCATAACCATCCCCCCAGGAGTTACTTTGTAGCGGTGGTGGCTCCTCTGTTGGGAGACTCCTTAGACTCATTCTGACATTTCTCGACATCGCGGACACTTCTCCAAACTGCCCCGGCACCTGGTTCCGCGTTTACTTCCTTGAGGAGACTCCCACTGCGTAGCCACACAAATGACGAATGAAGTTTCGACAACATTTCGGAGCCACCAGGAAACTTTACCGTCGCTATCATCTTGTTTGATGACCTCAGCAGAGGGCGTGTGGGAGCGGCTTTCGGCTGGAAGTGAGTCAGTCGCCCTCACTTTGCATGTTTCCTCCTTCCCTCAATAAATCGGATTAACTTTCACTCGCTTTCCACTGCCTTTCATTTGGGGTGAAGCATCACGTGTCGGGGTGGAGGGTGGAAGGTAGGAGGTCACGTGGCTTCCCGGGAGGGATTGGGTGGATTCAAAGCGGGTAGAATTCGCGGTGTCTCCGGAGGAAAGTGAGAGGGACGACTTGGGAAGGAGGAGCCTAGGTGTCATCCATTCGTGCATGTTAGTGCATCCGTTCTTCACCTCCGTGGCTCCTCCTCCGCCCTGGAGCTGCGGCAAAGTGCTGCCGTTTTTTCCGCCGACCCCGCGACGCTACTGAATTCGGCAGGCACACCTACGCAGAGTTTCGTTGCTCCGCCGTTTCATCCGCAGGGCTACACGAGTTACTCCCAAGTGATCCGTCATTTCTTGACTTCCACTCCTCCAGTGACTTCTGACCTTCTCCGACATTTGTCCGTTACTCTGTAGACTCCAGCTCCTAAAGAAGTGTAGCACGGAAGTCGGTGCTGCATCTGTTGGAGCCCTCGGAGAAGGCGAAGTAATCCTCCGCAGGTTGTCCAATGCCACGTGCTCCACCCGTAGCAGCGTCCCCATGAAGACAACTTGGCCACTCAAGTCGAAACATTCCGTTTCTTTGTCATTTCAGCTTAACATGTGTCCGCCGTCACAGGAAAGTTGGTCCGCACAAATGAAGGAAGTGAGTTTCCCGACAGAAGCCTCGCCACCTGAGAAACAGTCGAACTTCAGAGCAAAATCAAAAGCTCAATCGCGTACTCAGGAGAAAATGTCGAAATCGTCGAAATCCCCTCCATCTGTGACGATCATAGCGGATGAAGGGAAGTAAACTTGGGAAGGAGGAGGAGAAACGGTAGAAAATTCCTACGGGGGAAGCAAAAGGGAGGAAAACAGTTTATTAGCAGATTTAATCACAAAATATTATTAACTAGGTTAAATTTGGTTTTTACTAATTGTCTCACTGTTTTTATAAAAGCGACCGTCATCTTTGACACCAGCAGATTAATTGAAATATAATGAACGTCTTTAACTCCTTGTATCAGGTATACTATAAAATAGGTGGCTTTATGTACACTGCTTCTGTCCACATTTGGTTAGCAATCAGGAAGCCTGCCAGCGTAAAGCAAATTCAGAATTGTGTTACCCGTGTTCGGAGTAATAAAATTTCTTGATTGCACAAAACCACAAACCCAAAAAACTCGAAATTGCTGACCTCCAAGAAATTTTTAATCTTTATTCAACACGATTGGGGGTGCAAATTTTGCGATTCATTCGGAGACAATATGTCTAGAGACATAACAATCTACCAAATATTTATCAAGCTCGCGAATAAACTTATGTCCATTTGCCGAGCAGAAGTAATATCATTAATCATTTAAGAGTAACCACAAAACGAAGGGGATCCTTTAAGGGCTTATGTTTTTATCGGGGCTTAAACAACACGATAGGCTCGTCTGGACTATTCGATATACTTTAAATTAAATTACAATCAAGCCAATCTAACATGGAAAACCAGCAGTTTGTTGCTAGGCGTCTTATCTACACGTTTGCAATGAATTATTCAACATAACGAAATACTTCATTTTGTTTTTTTGTTCCATTTATTAAAGTATTCTTAGCGGGGCCTATTTTATCATTTGCGTTTATGAGCAAGAGCTTTTGTTTGCTTAAACCACTTGAAGAAACAATGGAAAGTACAAAAATGCTTTTTGAGGAACATATCTAGGAATGTATCCTTTCTAATTACCTGATTTTTACCTGGTGTATTTATTAGTCTATAATGAAGACGTCATTGTCAAAGTACACCAAAAGTTTAGGATATGCTATGATACTGCAGTAGTTTTGTGGCGCTTATGGGGTTGTTTGAGCATCAGGATAACGACTATTTTTTGTCAAGTTTTCGCTTACGACATGCATAAGTTTCCAAACGAGTAAGAATTAACTGCTAGAAACCGGAGCAGTAAGTTCGTAATTATTGGGTATGTCAAAACCTAATTTATAGTGTTCCGAGTATAATTATTTTGAACCCGTAATATCAAGCAGAGACATGTCTTTAATCCTCTGGAAAGACACAAGTAATTCGCCACTTCCTGTTATCAAATTGACGCTCCTGTATATTATTCAAAACATTATTACGACGGAATATTACGAACCCAAGACGGGTATTTGTCGTTTCTGCTGGATATTAAGTAGAATCCTTTTACATCATGTTCACAATCTTGTTATGAAATATAACTTATTTTATCTAGTTGGACAAGGGAAAATTTTAGATAGTAACATTTTAGACCGATTGTACGAAAGTAATCTGTAAGCATTAGGAATCAATCCAGAAATATGTTAGTAACAAAAGGACTTCAAGGAAAGAACTTAAAGTTCTTTGTCTTTTTTAAGTTCTTACTTTCACTAGAAATCCTATCATGTCACTGTGAGACCTTGAAAGGCCCCTTACTCCACAAAATTCTTCAGGACATGTTCCCGTGTCACATTCATTTGGTTTCCGACGTCCTTCTTAGCTCCCACAACTTCCAACCTATCTCAACGGTTGAACTTCCTCGATCTCCATACTCAACAGCTTACGTCCCATTAAAATATGCAGTTTACTTTGGTTATCAGGAGTATCGAAAATATGCACCACGATTTGATATCTTTCATTCCAAAGCTCACGAATGCCGCCTCACTGTTCTCTACATATCTCAAAAATTCTACAAAAGCGGAGCTGCTGAATACATTTTGGGCAGAAATGCGAACCACCTGCTTACAGATTGGAGCGAAGCCATGGAATTCGACGACTATCGTGGAATTGCAAACAACAGATACATTCTTGTAGTTGATCCCCCTTCCTCTGCGTTTAGACCCCCACACGGGGATAAACTTTTCGTTGTTACTTCAAATGTCGCTTTTACCTTTACGCACAATACATCATTGCTAGGAGAAAACAAGTTTTGTCTTGCTAGACACGGAAATACACCACAAGTCTCGCTTTCGTCGTGCAGCTTCAAACAAAGGTTGTCCTTCTTATTCTACAGCACCAATCGAACTTCCACTAAGGTTTGGAGGGTTGCAACTGACAGTATTGCTGACGACGAAGAATCAGTTACAAACTTTGACACCAAAAAGATGGCTCGCGGCAATCCATTGAAACTTTATTCATTCGATATCTACATAGCCGCAGTACTTGCGTATAAAGGAAACGCTAGCTTAACTTGCAGTTTTCATGTTCGGAAATGCAATAAACTAAACTGGCCCTATTTAGTTCCGCTGACATCATTCGGATCCCACATTCCGACAATTACCGGAGACAAGCAAACGTCATTTGGACTCTTATGGGCACCGTCGGTGATAGTTGACATCTCTGGATACACGTATCTCACTTGTTATAACGCCCAACAGCTCAGCTTTCGTT
>JAQGAC010000789.1:0-19126 GCA_034696585.1 Isotomurus maculatus
TTCTCCAACCTTCCATCGCACCCGCACCAGCTTGGTCCACCAAAATTACATCAACTTAATAAACTACCTTCTCACTTTCTATTTTGTTACAATACTGCAGCAGTAAGCGAATATTCTGTTTTTTAAATTACAAAAAGTAAGAAGATACCATTTGCTTCCAAAAGGTTTTCAAATGCAATTTAATAAATATATTCGATTTTGCATTATTTAGGACTTAGAAGATAACGTTCAACGTTAGAATAATAACAACGAATGGCAATTTAAAGGGCGACAAGGAAGGAGAGAATGGACAGAGAGCAACACGATGCAATTCACAGCCCACTACAGAAGTAGTTAACGTTGTTTCTAGGAACTTTTCTAATTTGGGAGGGGATATGAAAAACCCATGTAGATAAAGATCTGTGTAGCCAAGTCAGGTCAGAGGTTGAACCCATTCGCTGCGTGAACGAACAGCGAGAGAGAGACTGGATGCCGAGAACCGATTCACTTTTCCTTGTTTGCATCCCGGAGTGTATCAAGGGAGATGCAAATTTTGTGAAGAAAGCACGCAAAAGATGAGAGGGCATCCCATGTTATTACCTTTTTTACGGTGGATGAATCCCGTAGCCCTTCCGAATCCCAAATTTCTCCACTCCTAGTCGTTGTCGTAAAACCCAAGCCTCCCCACAACGATGGACCATTTACTCAAATCTCTGGCATTTTTTGCACAGTAAGCTCAGATTTGCAACGTAACCAAGAAGAGAGGATTATATTACGGATCTCACTTCTCTCTTTCTTTTTACTTTCACGAGACTATCATCATATCCTGTGTGAGCTAAAAATGCCTTCGTAAACCGCATGTTCCATAGAGAAGGAGAGATGCCTTCCACCCGCATGCAAACACACACGACAAACTTTGTTTTTTCCTACCCTTTTGTGTGAGACTTAAGAAGAAAGTCAGGCAGGGGGCTAATTGGTGGGTGAAAGAGTGGATGCCTCTGTCAGTAATGAGATTATTCAAACTAGGCGAACACAGCAGAAGGTTCTTCTTCCCAGTCTAATTCATTTAGCCGTGTCTTCTCTAATTTGTTTGTCTGAAAAACAAACTTCCGTACTAATTTAGTTTGCCCTTCGAACATTTTTGGACCAACTTTCCCCTCTCCTCGTCTACATGACGCGTGTTGAGGTAGAAAGAAGAAACTTTCGAGTTATGGACACTCCAAGCAATTCCATGCATACTAAATCTTTTCTGTCTAACCTCTACTGAACTTGCAACCAAGAACAACACTCGGAAGCTGAATATCTGGAGGAATTCTTTCCGTTGCAAGCCTCCAGCAATAAGCAGCAGCAGAAGTATGGTTGGTAATGAATGCAAACACAAGTGTAAAAATGCGTTGTGGTGATTACGAGGATGCTGCTGCTGTGGTGGAGAGAATGCTTTCTTCTTCCTGGAGAAAACGTGGCTTCATCTTATCTCGAAAGCTTTTCTTAAAGAGGTGTGCATGTACACTTCTGCGTGCGTGTGCTTTCCTTCAGTCTATTTTTGGGCTACTCAATGTAAAGTCACGAAGCCAGGATTACACGGAAGAGTGGGAGTGGCTGAATGGAATCCTGGAATGGATCCTTTGAAGAGTAAACTATTTCTGCCGTGAAGAGAGAGGAGAGAGTGTATAGTAAATGACACCACCACTTTGGCAATCTTATTTCAGCATCTTGTTCTTCTAACGTAAAATGAGTGAGCAAACACTATGAGAGATAAGATGACACTCATTTGCATCCCTCAACTCAAGAATTGATTACATTACACTGTTACACAAAGCTGTGCGACAGAGAGAGAGAGAAGGCTCAAAAGGAAGAGTGAAATGCGATAACGCTGTAGATGGCAAAATGTGACAAGTTTACGGGTAAGGGTCGAAGCGAAAGCTTTTGTACCTGTCACTCTATCTCACTTCCTTCGATAATGAAGGCAAATGTGTCATAAAGCTGGTGGTGTCGACTTTCACTGTGAGTCTCCTCCTGAGTGACAAGTGACACTGATTGCTGACAAGGTGCTGACTTTAGATTCATTAGGCAGATGGATTCCGTTCCGCACAGCCAGACTAACTAACAAACTAACCACAACGAACAGCCTGATTCCAGTTCATCTGGCCACACTCTGACTATTCTGCGGCTTACGGGTAGATTTCTAAACTTGCAGAACCATCCGACCCTCCTCCGATAAAGAGAATCCTTTCGCCACGCTCTCAATCTTCTCGTCTTAATCTAATTCGTCCATAAAAGCCAAGCTCAGTTTAAATCTTAAAGAGACGGCTATCCTTCTTCCGTGTCTTTATGTATTGTTTCTACTTTCAGCTTTCTCCTCCAACGCTTTCTTCCCACAGAATTAAGTGAACAGTGATCGATTCGTTGTCCCGTATAAGTTGTAAAGGCTAATGGTGTCCTGGAAATATGTGGTCTACATTCAACAGTATTACTTGTGTGGATTCGTTAGTTAGCAGTTAGCCTACTACTCTCCTCATTCACTTGTCTTATGGGCATTGCAACACACCGATATTTCGGATTTGTTGTGGTCCTCGTGTGTCACCATTCATTTGAATGAAAAAGAGATTCATCTCCGGGGCTTACGAACCAAACCAATTGTGTGGGAGTGCCAATCTGGCCAATAGCTTCGAGCACACGCCCCCAGTATATCCCTCCCTTCTACTTTTAATATCCTTGAGAGCACACTGAAACAAGGCAAAGAGAAGCTCCACTCAAGCCGAGATAATCTCTTTCCAACCATGAACCCTTTCCAGCTTACCAAACGATCCACAAAATATAAAAAATATTCACAAAGCACACATAAGGAGAATTTTTCCAATCGTGAGTTCTTGCCATCTTTCTCCGTTTCCGTGAGCATAAAGCAACTTTCTCCTTTTCATGCTCGCAGAATATTCTTACTGCATACGATTTCTTATGTATACAAAGCATCATTTTCATAAAAATCAATTTAATACACATTAGCCACCAATACATATCCTGTCTGGTATACTTTATCTCCACAAGGTCGTAGGTCCTAACTCTATAACTCACCCAGCAATAAGGAAACTAGGGGTAAAAAACACACTGCATCTCTATTCTACGTATGCACACAAGATATTAAAACTTTCCTCGTCAAGTCTTCCCAACAACAACAGCGAGAAAGAAGGTCTTTGCAAAAAGAAAACACATTTGGTTTTAGATTTAGAGCTTAGTAGAGATTGGGACTTCAATTTGGCTCACGATAAATACAATAAGCCTCCTCATCTCATGTGTAGCTTGCCTTCTGCCAGCATTTAGTGGGGCACATGGTTCTTCCCTCACTTTCATCGCAATCTACCCACACAGCCACACCAACCGTGCAAAACCTTCACCCATCCGTTGATGCTTTCTTCATCCTCTCTTTACAACATCCACAACAATTTAATGGACTTGCGTAACGTCACCCCAGCGAGTGATTCCCTCGAAGAAATTCTCTCTTCCTCTTTTAATTCCTAGAGAGATTTATATTATTCTTCCTCTGCTCAGGGTGAAATATTTTATTCGACGGCATCCCAAAGAATAACAAAGATTTCCCCAGACTTTTTCTCTCTCCTCTTTCCCATCTCTTGTTTTCCCATCTCTTTAAACACTTTAAACAGACTCACACGAATAGATAGACCTTTCCAAATCAAATTGACAGCAGTGGGATTAAATGCAAAAGTTCTGTAGGTCTGTCTGTACAGCTTGTGTACACATTAAGCACAAACGCACAGTGAAAGAGACTCTCTCTTCTCTCTCATCGTCATCATAAGAAACTCAAAGTAAGCGACTCCCGAAATGAAATGGATTTTTTCTTCTCTCTCTCCTAAAGAACAAGAAATTACCCACTGAGTTTATCTTTCATTCCGAGAGTTTTTGGAAAAACAATGCCCACTCCATTTACATTTCAATTCCGTTTCCTTCTTGAGTAAATACACACAATGCTTTCTAACTTTGGTTCTTTGTGTTATTTGGCTATTCTTCCTTCACTACCTACGATAAATACATAAAGTTTACCCTACGGTAACTTTGTGCCATCCCTTGATATATACTTAATACTATCTACGTATATATATATACACACACTGTGTACATGTTTACCTAACTCTTTCTCCCTAATTGCTCCCCTTCCTTTTCACTCATGACTTTGACGGGAGTCAGGAAGGATGTCAAAACTCTGCTTTTCAGTTAGTATAAATGCACACTGTGTATTTGCTTCGAGGGGTGAATTTGCACAAAAGAGAAAGTTTAAGGATTCACGTGTATACCGAATTTTTATGTGTGAGCTGTTACAGTTGGGATTGCTCAAAAACTCAAAACTCCATCTTGTTATGCTAAATGAGTCTTGAGGTGAATTTTGATTAAGCTTAGAAATAGAAAGAAAGTTCTACAGGTCTTCAGCTCACTAGTATGTGTTAGTGTCTTGTTAGAATATGCCTCGTATCGATTTTACGTAGAAATAGAAACACACCTCTAGGTATTCTGTACTCTTCCTCTCAAAGGAACTTATTTGGCAGGTGGTGGTTGATGAAGAGAGAAAGTTTTTAGGCGGCCTCAAAGAAGGGGAAACACAGAAAAGGACGGGAAAGACAACTCCGGGAGTAATTACACTCTCTGTCTTCCTACTTTATTATTATGTTGATTCTGGAGGGAATCAATTATTAATCCGTGTTGACATGGATGGATTCATTAAAGTGGTAATGAGGATGAAGTTGCTGGAGGTGCAGGAGAAAGGATAAGCTCATTGTGTTTGTGTACGGAGGGTAAATAATATAAAAAGTACTAAGGCTCACGTAGTCTGACACCGGAAAGACTCTTCTTATCTTAATAGGAAAGTAAGGAAGGAATTTCTCGTGTGATCCTTAGGGCCTTATCAACCTCATAAGAGTAGACGAAAGACGTTTTTCCTTCCCAGGGTACAACAACACCTGTGGTTTCCCCAGACTGCTTCCTCCTATACTCTAGACAAACTCTCTCCATACACTTCTACTCTGTTCTATTGTCTACCCTGCTGCTTTCACTTTTACACCACTTTCTTTTATTGCTTTGAGGCAAATAACACACACACACAAGCTGAGTGGTGGAATGAGTGGAATTCAAATGTAGGTTAGGTCAAGATTGCTCGTGTGGGGATTAATAAAAGTGACCCAATTTCACATTCGCACCATATGGATTTCTGCATTTTTAAGAAACTCCTTTCTTTGTTTGTGTGAGAGGACGAGAGGCAGGAGAAACAAAACTCGTATAAAACTTTGGCTTTAAAAAGACCATAAAGCGAACTGCCTTGGGAATGCGTTGGTCCATAAATCTTACTATTTGCTCTGGGGTAAAGAACCAAGAGTAATAAAAGAGTAAATGAGATTCAACTCGTAAAAGGAGTTGGGACCACCACCTTCCATTATTTTAAAATACTTTTCTTCATCCTACGATGATAGCTGGATAGGATGAGACTATGTTTGTATGAATGACTTTGTATTTAGCTGTATTGTTGGGGTTTAATTGTAACTGTTGTTTTTTTGTTTTTACAGAGAAACGAGAAAACTGGGGACTGCTACTTAGCGGTGCTTACGATCCTTAATGTGTCCACAGAAGACGCTGGTGAATACACTTTTTTCGTACGAAGTCCCAAAGGAGTACATGAAGGAACGATTCTCCTGAACATAACCCAAGCTAGTTACTCCATTTCCAGTTCCACGTCCTCATCAGCAACGATATCAAAGTATCCCACAGCCACCAGCCACTCCCTCTACTACTTCACTGCTACGTTAACCCTCGTCTTCGCTTCCTTTAGCCTAAGGAAACCCTAAGAAGATCATCATTAATCTGTAGCATCAGTTGTGTTGAGGTTCAGGAGAGAGAGAGAGAGAGAAAGTGAACGCACTAAAGAGGTTTCAATTTATGAAGAAGATATGTTAAAAAAGATGCGCGCTGAGAATGTTCTTCCTTCCGAGCCATAAGCAAACCTGAAGATGAAGAAAAGGTCAGCTGGAAACACATTAAAAGTTGAACTAATAAAAGTGTGTGTGTGTATACAGTACGGGAGTTTGAACTATATGGACAGAAAGATATAAATATGAAGTAAGCGTACGAGTTGTTTGTTGGAAGTGTTTTTGGTGGTGGTGAAAGTGAGACGAAATGTCAAGTTATCATCTCTCTCTCTCTTCTACAACATTTGCTCCTTGAGATCCTCCACCGTTCTTATCTTAAGATGATGTGTAAGAGTAAGAGAGTGACACTTTTTATTATGAATGAGCAAAGTTTGGAGTGAAATAATCTTCTCTTGCTGTTCGTTCGTATCTAACTTTAAGGAAATAAAATGAGCTACGATTACGATACGCTCCTACTGGACTAGAGTAACCTTCGTCTTTTCTATTTTATGCTTCATGAATCACCCTCTCCAGCATATTCGCCCACCCTCCTTACTCTCCTTCTTTCACAGCATAAAACTCCGTTTAAGGTTCGTATTTCCAGTCAAGGCCAAAGTTCAGACTTCCTTCATTCCTTCTCGAGTTTATTTCTGTTTTCAGGATCATCAAAGCCTCTTCTCGCCTTCGTTAATTTCCAACACATTTTATTACATGGAGAACCCTCTGGGGCTCCATCATCGTAAAGTACTGAGAGAGAAGAGTATGTGTACACACAGCCTGTGTGAGGGAAGAAGAAGGAGACTAACTAAATTCAGCTGTTGATTGTTGCAACCTAGAGATATGGATTCTTTACGTAGTTAGTGTGTTGAGTACTTGTGCTGATGTACTTCTTGCAGGAAGGCGGAAGAATTCCTCATCAATCATCCCACATTAGGAGAGAGAAAGATGAGCTTTCTTTCACTCCATTGTTTCCTTTTCGAAACAAAAATGGGATTTTGTTGCTCCTTACATCCTTCCCCAGTTAATTTAAGTGGAAATCCGAAGAACGAGTAAGTAGTGCGGAGAGAAGCCTTCTTCAAAGGAAATGATGAGAAGATTAGGAGACTTTCTTTCTCAACACACACACACACAAAACACAGAGACAGAGTAGAAGGCTTTTTAAAAGAGTTCTTCAACGACTCTACTTTCTTCTTGTATCTTTTTCCAGCCTAAATCACATCTTCTTTTCGTCCTCTTTTTTGGAATGGGTCGCATTCATTGTTGCAAACTCGCTCTATCTCTTTAGGGAGGAGAATAAGGCACACCCAATAGGGTAGAAAGCGTTTTACTTGTGGATACACACATATACCTACTTACTTGTATACACAAATAACACAAAAGACTCTGTGGTTTCTCCTACTCCCGTGTGTATGTCATAAATATTAAGACATAAACCTCTGGAGAAAGTACACTCGCCTTATATAGGGAGGATAAGGCTTTAAGATTCGAGTAGAAGTGTGCTAGTGCGATTCGTCTCATGCTGAGAGACGCCATTAGACAAACCCAATGTTTTTTGCATATTCATCTCGGAGTCTCGGAGTGTGTCTCTGAGAGAGGGTTTTGCAATGGCCAAATTGGACGTAATAAATAGTGTGCCACTGCCAGCCTTTAGTAGTGAATCCGGGAATTTCCTGTGATGGATTCTACTCATATAATTCCTTGTATCTCTGGATATTCCATCCGATTATTCCCACATAACTCTCTCTCACTCCCTCCACAGAGCAAAGCTTCCTTTTCCTTTTATTTACTCACAAATAATATGATCCGGTCTATTTCTGTTTTTAAAGAATCTCACAAGCGCAACATAATGTTTCATTCTTCGTAGGAGGGTTCACAAAAGAGAAAGTCAGTGGCAGAAACCAAGCTGGTTTTGAATTGAATCCAAATGAGGGTGGAAAACGGTCATTTCCTTGTCCCAGTTCACTTCCTCCACACTGGAGAAGACCTTAAGCTCCGAGTAATTCCACGAGGCTTAGCTAAATGCTACTCTGACTCTGTTTAATTAAATGATCCAAGACGAGTAGTGACACACACACACACGCCACTTATATACGTACACACTCTAACTCCTCGGGTGCTTGACGACTTCTTACACTTTTACTTTCTCCGCACACACACAAACACACACACACACACTTAGTTTTTTGTGTTTATTAAATTTAACATCTTTTCTCCACACTCTTTCTTCATTAAAGAGCCTCCGTCTGTTAATTTTTACTTGCCACTTTCTGGCACTAATTTCCATTTGAGGAAACGGACCGACGAAGCAGAGCGAACTTCTGCTGAGCATTCTATTTTTTCATTTTAATTTCCTCCAGAGCACACAAGTCTCCTTCAGTCGATTCGGAACTTACTGTTTGTTTGCCAAAAATGGGAGAAAAAGACTCTCGAAAGAGTGAAAGTGAGGGGATTTGGGACTCAAAAATTGGGTCGCTTTCTCCATCCACTTTCTCCTACTCTTTTGGTTGAAAGGCCACATGGTCATACACATATACAAAATATATACATCGCCTCTAGGTATATATGCCCTATATATATTATTACCATTATTACGTATCGTCTTTGGAGAAAGAAGTTCAGAACTTTCTGGCTCTGGAGCGAAGCCTGTAAATAAATATTTTGAAAGTCCTCGTTCATGATGCTGATTGAAGAGGAAGGAAAACAAGTAACAAACTTTTGATTGACGGTTTCCTACCCAAAAGAAAACAAATAAAACAGTAGTGTCTTAGTCTTAGTAGAATGGAAGAAGTCTTTCGTCTTTCCACTTGGGTGAATATTCATCAGGTAGTAAAAAGTATAAAAAACGGAGAAAGGCACACACACACACAAAGTTACACACACAAGTTCTTTCACTTTGTGAGGGCATTTGCAAAAGATTCTCCCGGCTTCCTGCCTCTGTGCACTTCGCATCCTCTCGGGGATCGATGCACACTACCACCGTAGAAGTACACACGGACTGTCCTTAATTCCTCTTACCTCGCTAAAGTCTTAATTGAAACTCAAGCCTGGCGATACCCAAGTTGGTTAATGGGGGTAGTGAAAGTTGGTTGGAAAGGAACTTGAGAAAACAATGTTTGTCCTTGCAGAAAGAGTTGCGAAGAGCTCATCCTGGACGGAATTAATGAAGGAGAAAGACATCGATAAGACGGCACAAGTCGGTCATTAGGCGAGAGCCTAATTGCCACATCAAGTGCAATTAAATGTCCCTATTATACCAACCTACCGCAAAAGAGAAGGCGATTTTAGCCAGTTTGAATGGATGCATAGTGAGTTTGCAAAGTACACTTTACAGTTCTCCTATATTGTGGATTGCAGCAGGGTATCAAATGATTTCCACGTACAATGACAAAATGGCAATCCCATTCAATTGTGTCCTTGTTACTGTTACACACATCCCAACACACACAAGCACACACACACATGTTATTCAGAATCGGTACTATTTTATTTAAACGACCGAAACATGTGTTTTACAACAGACCGGTTGTCTCGTTAATCTCCATTCTGTTAGTTGTTTAAATTCCTTTTAGGAAGAAGACCGTGAAATAAAGGAGTGAACAAGAACGATGAGTGTAAGCCTTAAATGTCAATCAAGACGGAATGAAGACAGAAATTTAAAATGCAATTCCACCTACACATCCCATGGAGAGAGAGAGAAGCTCATAAATGCTAAATGTAGAGAGGAAATGACACAACCATGTAGTAAAATGATTCCTCGATTTCCTGGCAATCAGCTCATATTTCCTGCCTCCCGTTTCGACTTTACTTGCTTACTGCAATAAATCATAAAGCCACAGGAGACTTGTAAATTCCTAGAGATGGATGTCAGTGGGACTTACGTATGGTCTCTCTCCTTACCTGGACTACCCTCCAGGGATCCTTCCATTTTGATTACATTCTCACGTCCCTTACTGCCACAGAGGAGTGTGACTGCACAGTCACAGTCTCACATGGTTTTGAAACTTTGGTTTACTTCAAACAACTCCAAAAAGGCAACTCGCCATCATCACCACATAACAAGGCAATGTTTCTTCTCTCCCTTGTACAATCACACAAAGCAATACAAACTTTTTGTGTGTAGGTATCGATCGCGATTTATTTTGAAATGGTATATTGATATATAGCGTGTGCGTACTATAGGAGTGTTAGGTGTGTTTTCGGTGGTGGTACCTTGAGAGACAGGAGGTAATGGACTCAAACGAGGAAATTAAATCGGCTTGACATGACTCTTTGCGTCAGCCCTGTCCTCATGATGTGGATTTCAATGTGGAATGTGAGTGTGCAAAAGATAAGCAAGAAAGCACCCGCAAGAGATCATTTATTCAGAATGTTTTTGCACACTCGAGGGTCTCAAGGAGACACTTTCTCCGATTGATAAATGAGAAGGGAGATAAAGGAGTACGGGAAAACGGTCATCATTTCCTGTCCTCGAGATGTTGTAATTGATGGTGGTGGGTGGGGTGGTCTACTCGTCAGTATGGTCACACACACACACGGAGACTGTGATTGGATCCATTGCTTGTTTTGTGTGTGTGTCTCTGTCTCCAGAATTCCCATTGCTAATGGAATGATGGAATGAACCTTGTGAAGAAAGACAAACCCTTCACTAATCAAATCTTTGCTTGGACTTCATTTCTCTTTCCCCTACAAAGTGAAATGGAGCTCGGTGCTTTGTGTAGATAAGCCAGAAAGGTTTGAGATTGAAAGAAAAACGCACTTTCATCACAGTCATCGTGGGTAGCTGGTCCCGCAGTCCCTCCTGTCTTCCACGGAGAAAGCTACTGCCAATCAACCTTCCTTTGTTCTCCTACTTTCTTCTCAAAACCATCTAAAACACGGCGTAATGCGTCTATATACAACAATAGCCCAGTTTAAAGTGTAAACTGAGAGTTGAATCGCTCACAACTTTCCTCGTGGCTTCCTTAACTAAGGCTCCTTCCTCATAGTTTATGTATAATGTTTGCTTTCACCTACAAACCTATTTTATTAAGTAATTCCACCCAAGAAAGCAAATACTGCCACTAATACTTTGAACCTCTAACATCTAAAGAGGAATTACTATTTTAGGAACTTTCACCTTAATGCATACGTCACGAGTCACGACCAATGGGCATTAGACATTGACGTAAGTAAACTTATTTAGTTAATACCACTAGAAGTGTCCTGGGTCTCTTTTTACATTATAAAACACAGCCTTGCAATGAGTTGTCCACCACAAGTTAAGAACACATCTCAATGCTGCGCATTTAGCCACATCATTATTTCAATACGTATGAAATATTGTATCACAAGAAAGAGGCCGATCCTGACATGTAATTAAATGACATGAAGCTGCACATGAACCTGGAAAGGAACTATATGCCCACTTTGGATCTATAGTACATGTAGTTTATAATAATTCATCTTTTCCACGCAACGCAGGCAGGTTCCAAGTCTTGAGAAGTCATCTGTCGCATATCACCATGAATGATTGGATGTAATGAAGTCCGTTAATTATTCCCGAAGTTAATTTGGTAGACGGAATCATAAATTACGTGGCTTCTCGCTTGCTTCAGATGTGTTTATTAGCCGGTGAGGCTTTCTCCAGGGAAATGTACCTAATTATACCCTCACAACTTTGCAACTTCACTTGCTCTTGGATTATTCACCTCATCTTCTTCTAACTGGTACATCTCTCTGTGTGTCTCTGTGTGTGTGTCTTTAAGAAAACCGTTCAGTCAAGTATTACCTAAGCACCTCTTCAGAAATATCGGGTAAAATTCCCCCACACCGCAGACCCCACCAAACTCATAATTACCACTACACAAGAGAAAGGGTGAGGCTGTCACCCTTTCTCCGTCATTCATTCATATGGCCATCTGAACAAATATCCCAATTGCATTTTCCTCCCTTCGATTGAATTGCAATCTTTGGAAATGGGGTCCATAAAATAAAAAGATTCCCAAAACTAGTGAAGAAACAAGGAGAAAGTGATAAAAAGAATGGGCGAAGGTACGGAGATTGGAGGACGGAAAAGGAAAGACATTAAACAGAGAGAGAGAGAGAGTCCCAGTCCACTTTCTCAAGTTTTCCTTTTATATCTTAGCTCTTTTTGAGATTACAAACTTTTTACACATGGATTGGCCTCCAAGATTTTTCCAATTTTATTTCACATCGTTGGACCAAAAGAAAGTATTCTCACTTCAGTGCTTTTTATTGTGTGGACAAGAGGAAGTTGACGGTGGTGGTGGTATTAGTAGTTAGTAGTACCAGTAGTGATAGGACCTTTTGCAACTCTCTCAAGACTGCCCTAAGATTCTAAGATTCTAACAAGATGTACGATATGATGATTTGGGTCACACACACACTGTAGATATCTGCACTACTCTCCCAAATGTAACTGCTACACTCTCTCCTCCAACATATCTACAACTACAATCTACATTGGCATCGATTAATGAGGAGGTCTTAACGGTCATGAAATGTAATGGGAATGATACCGCTGGCTGGCGCCTTGCCTCATTAATTATAATTATTGCACACATTTCCCAATCACTTGAGACAACAATTCATTTCCACACGTTCTCCAAAACTTACCATCTTCAAGCTTCTTTAAGGAAGTCCTGCAATAAGATTATCTCCGTTTCTTCCTTCGCAAAAACATTAAGATGCACAGCAGAGATACAATCACACATGACCCTACAAATGATGTTTAACACTTGGAACATTACTTTTACTTTTCTTGAGACTTCTTATAATTATGTAGTTTGTCTTTATTTTACACGAGAAACAAGAAATCCTTGCCCAAGACAATATTAATTCTTAGAATCTAGAATGTACACAAACTATTTAGGTAATAAAAACACATTTCGCTTAGTAAGTACCTACTAACCTAGAATACACATTTAGTAATAATACCTACGAGTACGTATCTACACAGAAAGTTGCAAAATATTTATACGGGAGAACCGTCTTCACTAACTTTTATTTACTTCGCGTGGATCCTCCTACTCTCTCTTCTAGCATAAATAATTAAATTAAACTTAAAATAAACAAGGATGAAGGGGAATATCAGAAAGTATTTGTTGATATAAGTAAATTTAAGTAAGTTGTGGGCCTAACTACTTCCTCATCCTTTTGCACTCACACTTTCCCTAATGTTATTATGCTTCCAAGACGTTCCAAGGTATTAGAGAGAGAGAATTTGTTACAAAAAGCAGTCTATTACTCAAAACTCAAACTAAATTATAGAGACAGAGCATTTCCTCAATTAAGATTAGCAAGAACCATCTGCGAGTGTGACGACGACGGTAGATTCGCAGAAATAAGCACGAAGAGCTGAAGTAGCTTGGTGCTTTATACATTTAGGAGTAGTAACTCGGGGATTCGACGATTTCCATCACTCCAAATTATCTCGGAATAGCTGGAGACATCATTACATATTATAGCAATGGACAAAGTCGATTTGCACTGAACACGGACTAGCACTTAAGAGATGATGATGACGAATGCAATGAAAGTCATTTTATGTACACACACACTTTGTATATGGAAAGCTCATTTGCGAGCAATCAAAGCTCTGCTCAGTGTGGAGCAGTTTCTAATTGAATTAAAGTCTTTTGGGCTGCCTGGTCGTAAATCAGAGAAGACGAGAAGCCACGCGAACGACAGGCTTTACGTAAACTTCATGTGTGTGCCAAGAAGAGGCAGAATCTTAGGAAAAAAGTCAATATTTGTGACCTTAAAAGTATTTACAAGGGAAAGGGAGCGAGAACAGAGCTTTCAATGAGATTGAGAGATCCTCTTATCTCTTCCAAAAAGGAGGAGAAGAATACGAAGGCAAAGGGTTCAAAAAGGGAAAGCCTTCCTACTTCCACACACCCAACTTACACGTTTCTATATTGAGTGTTCCATCAAATACTGAACTACCTACAGTGGAGCCTGTCTCGTACATTTCTTCTCCTCGTACGTCTCTCACAAGGGACTGTACAAACAAACTCTTTAACCCGTTTACACTGAAACTAACCTTCCTTGCCTTACTTTAAAGTGTGAGTTAAACGGTAGACGCAACACTCTTTAGACTTTAGACTCTGCTATATATAATCTGTGTGAATATACAAAACATTTCTCGGCAGTTGGCAGTATACTCTGTGGGTATAAAATATGTTGTCACTAAAAATGGCTCATCTACATGAAGGGAGTAGACCGCAGAGAGGCCGAAGTTAGCTTCAAATGGTTGGGTGTGACAGAAATCCTATCGTCGTTCGTTGCTGGCACACATCATAACTTCACACACAAAGATCACTAACAATGACTTTCTCTGTTGGCTTCGTTTGGCACACGAAGGAACGAGCTGCGGAGCTCAACAGAAGTCTCTCACAGAACAAATCTTTTCCCGACGTGCATTGAATTCTCTCATCTTGAGTTCCTCAGCAAAGGCGCCTCTGATTTGCGGGGAAAGTAACAATAAAAGTGGAGGTGGTGGTGGTGATGTGGTTTAGGCCACTGGGTGGTTTGGGTGTCAAGTGGCAGTCGCCTTGAATTCTTTATAGCCCTCTGCCCCGGTGAAGATGATGTCGATCCACATCCGCATCGCTTCCGGACTCGGGGCCAAGAGGTAGAACACCCTCGAGTAAGTCTTCACGCAGAATGTTAGTCGCGGCACTGGAGACTTCACCGACTCCAAATGATCCACATAAACTTCTTCGATTGCCTGCATGATAAAAACGTCCCACACATGCTGATTTATTCGAAATTACTACACGAACCAATTGTGCATGATGGTAGGTAGACACAGTCACATGCAAAACTTTCTCTATCCTCCACAGCCACTCCCCCTTTCCCTCTGTGGCTGTAAATCTGCATTATGCAAGTTAAACTATGTCTCCCAGGACCCTCCGTCCACTCGTATCGCACACACACACACAAAAAGCCCTGCAGATAAGGGAGCCTACAACGCTACAGCATACACACACTCGCTCAAAACGATACAATTGGCTTTGACATGTGTGTCCTATCAAAATATCAAATGGACTCCGGAGGGACTCATGTTACAACTCATCTCTCCGGTTCAGAACCCAAAGACAATGTGGATTCGGGATAAGCCCTCATGAATTCCTCTGTCTCCAGCAGAATTGTGATACCAAAAACTTCCAAATTACATTTCCTACGAATTTACTTTCACTTGAGAATTAAAAAGTCATTTTTGTTGGGGAAATCGACTTTCGCCTTCACATAATACGTTGGAATATACTGAAAGAACACCAACAACAGTAAATTTAATTTGAACTGGTAAATTTTGGAATTGAGCTGTCTATTCAGTGGAATTCTTAAATTGCACTTAATTAATATAATTCTTGCTGGTTACTTTGAAATGAACTGAAATAAAACATGGGTTTCAATGATTCAAACTAATGACAAGTTTAATCACTCTACTCCACCCTAATCTTCAGCTAAATATTATTGATAGATTCTTGAGAATTAAATAAAAAGACCTTGAACTCTATTAAATCCTTCACTACCGTTTTCTGGCATTTCACTTTAAAACTGTTGATTTTGATTTATAACGATAAACGCAGGAAAGAAAAGTACTTTGTAAGTTGCAATGGTATGTTTTGCCAAACTCACCTCGAAATGAACGCCTCCTCTGGCTTTGGACTTTTTCTCGTTCTTATCTGCGTAGTAAGAGAAAGTCCGAGTTTCTCTGTCAAAGACGAACCACCGTTTGTTCCAGTTATGGAAGCGACTTCCCAACTTGGATAAGAATCCTCTGGCCGCTGTCCTTGTCACCACAACATGTGGACAGAGTTCCAACTGATGTCCTGACGATTCGATATGGGCTCTCAGGTCAAATTCATCCTCATCACTTCTGACAGGCAGGTATCGGGTCAAAGGGCGATTCTGCCGGCACAAAACACAAACTCCCATTTAAATCTCAATCCACACCGTTCATCCACTTCATTTCACGGGCAATAAAGTACAAATCGCCTCAACCAAAGCTCATTCTTCGTTGTTCCCTCCCTCGTTCGGCTGTCATTTTTATGGACATAAGGCTAATTAAGTTTGAATGTTCTAAGAACCCGAGGGTGGCATTTGCCCATTCGTTTTGATTCCCTCATAAATGACGATAATTATTCTACCGGGAAGGGAGAGAGAGAAAGACTGAATTTATTGCCCACGAGAAATGCAACGAATCGGGTGTACAATATCAAATTGACAGTCAACAATTCGACACCCTTCACCCCACATGAATCTCTTCATGGATTCACGAGTTCGCTCTCTTTGCGTTCTGGTAACAAAGCCAATAAAACCTGAAATGACTAATGACGACGATAATGTGTGACCATATGATATCGCCGTTCCTCTCCACATTTATTGCAGGTGTAAGTGTATTACACAACATGATGAATGATGAACTCACAGAGATACAAATCAACAACTGCTCACTGAACTGCGCTTTCATTTTATGGAGAGTCCTTGTACACTTGTACTTGTACTCACGAAGTCTTTAATTGCACATGGAGAATGCAATTAACTTGAAACGTGTTTTGAGAGTTCGTCCGTATCAAAATAAGTTTTACATCGCACACACACACACACACATAACAGCTACCAGCTACTAGCGACCTTGGAAAAGATTTTTGATGTATCGTTGGCTTCAAGGAAGATTTTTCTTGAGCCAAAATGAGATTATTATGACAGGCAAAGGGGCCATTTTGGCACCTCACCCAACTCCCATCATTCAACCGAGAAAGTTTCTCTCTAGTCTCTCTCTCTCTTCATGCATTATTCACACACCCAAGGCTACTAGTTCCATTTCAGTACAAAACTCTCTAAGACTATAATTTGACCCTTCTATTCCTCCAAGAAGTCACTTCCAACTTCCTTTTCATTCTTCCACTACTCTCGTTTATTCTTGGAGGAAAGGGAAAAAATCCACCATCAATTCAATCACTGTCCTAAACAACTTCCGTGGAACCCAATTTTGCATTCTATCAACGAACCTTCAATAGAGACCTTACATTTCCTATTAGAAACTCCGGAATTGAGCTCACAGGTAAAGCTTCACGTTAATTCAAAGTCATTTTCATATGCCAACCTACGCAAGTAATTATTCTGGCATGACAAAGACAAACTACACAATTTGTATTTCGTGGCTATGCATGCAGGCAACTATTTCTTTCCGGAAGCGTCAGACTACACAGAGAGAGACTTTCCTTACTTTCCTTCCTTGAAGAGTTCGTACCGTTTCTCTCTCTTAAATCTCTCCTCCCCCCTTTAACATGGAAATATCGCAGAAATCTCTGCCACCAATTTTATGTTGTCTTTCACGTTGGCTCTCCCTCTCAGGAGTTGTAAAAATAAGGACACTCGTCTGAAGAGCTTCAAGTAGACTGTCACTTGTGGCTCTCAGCGGTTTTTCGTATGCCCAGTTCCTTTCGTACAAGAATACACGAGATACTATGCCTATATTATTACAATTACTTCGAGAGAGTTATCAAAGGCTACAGAGGTTTATCTGTACTCTTGTACTTTGTACTAGTCGACTCTTCGACATACTTATTATTGTCAATATATATACCTGGACAATTCGACGCTTGTCTCGCATCGTGACAATGGAACTCTCGTCGTCTGAAAGGGGACGCCTCTCTTCCGATGACATCTCCCGCATCTGCAATTGACAACCCCATTCTATTCTGTGTGTCTGTCTCATCTCTCCAAACTTTTACATGCTAAGAATAATGCAAATACGAACGAAGAATGGAAGAAGAGTTGAAGGAGGATAGAGAAGAGCGAAGTTGTTCCAAGAAGAAGAAGCAGTGCAGAGTTAAGCAAAAGGAAGGATGACGAAGAAAAAGACCGAAAGAGCGACACAGAAGAGGAAGGAAAAGCTCTCTACATTTCCACAGCAGGGAATTTTATGAAGTGATTCACACACACACACACACCCACCACACTATACAATAATCTTAGTGCAAACAGCCAAAGCCATAGTCTAAGCAAACCAGCAAGTAGTTTAGTATTATTAAGTAGTCCATAGTAAAGTGCGAAATACTTATTCTGTGCCAATTACTCTTTCACTCACTCTCCTCTCTGTGTTTTAGCAAACGAGATGGAACTAATGAAGTGTCACTTCTTTAAATTGAGAGTTCAAAACACTTCTAACTCCTCTTCCTATCCGCATCCCCTCGCGTGATCCATAAGAAGTATCTCTCACATTTCCACTGCCAATTTACTTTCTGTGCTATCGAATATCTCTCATCTCTCGCCATAATAATATAAAATGCTATCCAGTGGAATGTATTGTTCACAGGTCAGGAATTGAGTGGGGGGAACGATAAAACATACAAAACGAAAATTTCTTTGCAATCAATCCTTTCACGTGTACAGGTTCAGGAAATATATAAGTTCAATCTAAAGTTTATACAATGTGTAATGCTTCTGCTTCGAAAATCATACACAGAGTTTTATGTCAAATAATAATATTTGAAGAAACTCATAGAAAAGTTTACTGAAGGCAGAGTTGAAGTTTCATTTGCAACACAAAGTAGTAAGGAGAATCATTATGCAAAGTTTACCCAAAGCAGCATAAGCAGTAGAAGTTTAGATAGTCTAGTATAGAAGCAGTAAGTGTAGTCCCACAACTCAGTTTCTATAATAATAGGAACATTTCATCTTTGCGGGGAGATATGAAACCCCATAAGTGGCTTTGGAATTTTGGAAATAGCTTTAAGGAGAACATCCACAAGAGAACTTTGTATGCGATAGGACGAGGCCAAATGGGATTTGCCTCAAATTGTAAAGCACGGGGACATAAATGTCTCCAATATATTTTTTATTTATCCCAATCTCCTCACACAATCTCATTTCATTCCATCGCATATTCAAATAAATTAAAGAAATAAAAAGCTTCGAAATTGAGAAATAAAACTTTTTCTCCCTGAATGGAATCGTCTTTTTCGAGAGTAGAAAAACTTGGAAATGATTCTACATTTTATTCTTCTACCTGAGTGGATCTACACCGAAGGTAGAGGACACATGGATCTCCAAACATCTTCTCACTTCACACATTCACTCTCTCCTTCGTTCAATCAACACTTTTTGTCACACCACCATCACATCCAGAGAGAGAGGAAGGACGACTACTATTGAGCTTATTTGAAAAAAATAGGTAAGGTCCAAAAATCCATTGTTGAGTTTTGGACTTTCTTCGACATATTCAT
>JAQGAC010000790.1:0-19120 GCA_034696585.1 Isotomurus maculatus
GAACCCTACAATGCACGTCGATGTATTTCGAGTGTAGAATGGCTCGGGACAACTCAACATCTTCAGAATCACCTATGAAATATCCTGCAGTGCATGTTCCCAGCTTCAAAAACCCATTTCAATCATTGGTCGAATAAATGCTGACGTTTTGTATCACTAACCCTGGCAACCCCACTTTTAACTTCGATTCATTTCGATTCATACTCCATAAGTTCGACCTGAACTGCCTATTTCGAGCCTTACCACTTTGGCAAATATTTGTAGCGTCGAAGAATAAAGTTTTACGCTGAATCAGAATATTCATATTATATTAGCGATCCAGGTAGCAATTTGGTCTAGAATCCATTTAGTAGCATCATGGCTAAAGGTTCTAAGAAAGCTGACAAAGCGGATAAAAAGGAGAAGAAAGAAAAAGATACTACCAAGAAGGACAAGAAGGATAAGAAAGAGAAAGATACGAGCAAGAAGGACAAGAAGGAAAAAGACGGTAGCAAGAAGAAGGACAAAAAGGGCAAGAAAGGTGGGGATGACGGGGACATCGAAAAGGGGGCAAAAGCTCCTCCCCCAACACAAGCAGACACGGATGTCGAAACTTCTGGACCTCCTCCAGTGCAGCGTCCAATCTACACTCCTCCCCCTATGCCTGTCTACGATGAGATGATCAATAAAATTCCTGCAGAATGCGTCACTGTGGCTATCATCATGGAATGCTTGTTGGAACAGGCAAAGACTTCGCTCCAACTTCCAACACCACTTACTTTAAATTGCCTTAGCCTTACTGTTGCTCTATTGCTTTAAAAAGGTTGGGGCAGATGTAAGACCCCCATCACCTATCAGCGAAAAGGTTGAAACGGTCCCCTCAGAGAAGCATCTTCAAGAACAGAAGAAGGAATTAGAGAAATTCGGCAAACCCGACTGGGGATCGACGGTTTTGGAATCTGGAATCGCAGATCTCGCTCGGCAATCAGCAATCCCGCAACCAACCGTAGGTCCAATTTACTCACCACCGCTGTACATTAAGAACGGGGATTTCGCAAGCATCCGAGCTTGTCATCTTAATGGTACAATTCCTATAAGAGCTAATCAATTCAGAAGAAATGCAGACTATTGCAATTGCAGGCATTACTTTGTATTATAGAAATACTGGCTTCTCACATCGCTTCGACTCAAGTCGTAGGTGACATGTTAAACATAAAGAATCTCGTTTGGCATCACGCTCCTGAGTTCAACAAGGGTCTTTACATGAAACTTCTTGGAAACTTAAATCAATTCATGTATTTCGTCCCACCAAATGCAATCAGATTCGAAGGTACTTATGCTTCCTTTGGTTACCTTATAGGACAATCTCATGAAACAACTGTCAACATCTTCGTATTCCTTCTTTGTAGACATGTTCTTCATTCTACATTTGCTAATGGCTGCTGGAGTTGAAGTGGAGCTTCGCAAGCGGAATGAAGGGAATGAAACTTCCGCGTCAAGCCATTCTGCTACGAAATCCGAAGTTGCAAGGAAACGTTCAAAAAGGATTTCAGAAGAGCCTCATCCGTTAGAAGGAACCAACCTAACTCAAGATCACAACTACTTGGCACTCAATGAAGCAACAGGGTTCCACTTCATTATGACTCCAACATCGGACAAACAAGCAGAGATACTTCCCGTGGGGCACAGTACCTTCGATAAGACTCAAAACTACAAGGACCTCTATGACAAGCATTTTGGGAGTGATGCAAACATACCTGGTGACTTGTCGAAAAATGAACCTTCCAAGAAATCCACTACACGGCGGTCTGTCACTTATCAAGATGGACAACCACCTGTTGACAGTGTCAAGGATAGTTCGTCAAATCCACCACAGCCATCCTCAGCAAATACTCCAGCTACGAAGAGTAAACCCCTGAAGCATATCGATCCCAAGAAAGCTGCAACCATCGCAGCAGGCCATGTTATTGAAGATGCGGTGGAACTTGTCACTGGACGGAATTTGCGTACTGACCAGGAAGATGAGTACGAAGGTGAGGATTCCACGGCCTTCCAACTAGAAAACGAACTTCTGGAAGAACCCCCTCCGCCACCAGTTAAGAAAACGCTGGACGACTTTTACTTTGGATCGAACAAGAAAGACTTAAGTTCAAATAAGTTCATCGCTTGTGACGAACAGTGGTTTAAGACGATGAATGAGTTTTCAGTTTTCAAGGCACTTTTAGAGTGCCCAGCTCTGCTAGCGATTAGCGACTCAGGAGCTTTGGATTTGTCTCATTGGGTGAACAGTTATTTACTGTCGACTGGAACTAAAGTGGAAGGAGGGGATGGGGTCCTCATAGGCCAGCTTAAGAATTGGAATTTTGTAGAGGAATTCGTTCCTGTCCAAATGATTCAGGTTACTCAATAATAAATTGTTCATTAATTGTGCATAGGAATGATTTAAAAATGTATAATTAAAATTTTCTAGCTTTTGAGTGAAGCTATGGGAAAGTACTTCTCAATGCAACGGATGTATTGTCCATTTTACGACACTCTTCTATTCATCTTCAACAATCCGATTCCAACGACAATGAAGTCTACTTCCAAATTCTTTTATGAATTAAGGACGATACCTGAAATGACTCCCTCACAGGGTGAGCTTTCACTCATTAAAAGTGTTTTGAGTACGGCCGTAATAGCTTCAGTGTGTTTTATATGGGCTTTGCAGAATCATTAATGCAGAACAAAGGCCCAGTTTACCACTGGTTCATGGATATAGAGAAGAACAAAGACGTCATTGAATCTCTAAGCGCTCCTTCGCTTATTCGAATTATTCCAGATGTACTTTCTTATCATGATAGAAACTAACTACCTTCTAATGTAATCCTTTTCATGCTGAATATTCTCGATTTATCTTCAGGAACAATGGATGCTAATCCCGAGCATCAAGTTTATGTTGTACCAAGAACAAATTCGGCTTGTAAAGGAGGCAGAACGTGCAGCGTTAGAAGCTAAGAACGCTGAGAACCAAAGTTTGGAAGCAAAGCCAGACGACGGCGATGGTGGCGATGGTAAGAAGAGCAAAAAAGACAAAAAGGGAAAGTTGAAGGGCGAAAAGGAAGGGAAAAAATCTAAGAAGGACAAGAAAGGTGATGGCGATAAGGATGAAAAGAAGTCTAAGAAAAAGGGTAAGTCTAAGGGCACTGATGATGAAGGAGGCGACGAGGGAGGAAAGAAGTCCAAGAAAGACAAGAAAGGTAAGAAGGGAGATGATGAGGAAAAGGAGGACAAGAAGTCCAAGAAAGGAAAGTCGAAAGTTGATGTAGAAGAGAAGGAGGACAAGAAGTCCAAGAAAGGAAAGTCGAAAGTTGATGTAGAAGAGAAGGAGGACAAGAAGTCGAAAAAAGGAAAGTCGAAAGGTGACGAAGAAGAGAAGGAAGACAAGAAGTCGAAAAAGGGGAAATCAAAAGACAAAGAAGAGAAAGACGGGAAAAAGTCCAAGGGAAAAGACAAGGGAGACAAGAAATCTAAGAAAGATAAGAAAAAGGGAAAAGATTCAAAAGATGGTGAAGCAGTGGAAATTCCATTGGAAGGAGTTCCAAGTTTGCATTTGGCTGACACTATTCTTCGAAACCGGCCTAGCAGTAAACGAATTACATCATTAGATTCCCAAATTATTCAAATACACTCCCTAACTAGTTGTACTACGATTGCCAGGTACCACAAAGAAACGTTTGCCGTTGAGATTCGACTGTTACGATTTGGGGAAACGAGCTCTTGCCATAACTTCCGATAACCACCAGTTGTTTCCGATGGATGGGACTGTTATTCAAGCGACCACTTCAAGAATTGAGAAAGGAGCTAAGAAAATCCAGCTGACGATTTCGAAGAATGGACATCAGTCATTTTTCTATCCAGAGACAGAGGTTCGCAGTGCCAACGAGTCTTACGCAGTTTGTCCTTTCTTCCACTTGGTACTAAAAGAACTATCACAGTAGAATATTCTCCAAGGAATTCGCCTAAAGTTTAATTACCTAACTAGGTGCATTCCAATGGGACTATCTTCGCATTTAAAGATTTACGATCGCCTCTAATCGAGACGTATTCAAAAGGATTGCAGGAAGCACGGGACAATAAGCGAACCTTTTCATCCAAAAAGGTTCTATTTGGAGAGGATGTCAAAGCTCGTTTGACTGCGGGATCTGGTGCCGGCAAGCCAAAATGGACACAGCGACCAAAAACTCCTGAAGAGGAAAAAAGTCAGGGTGACGCAATTGACGGCGATGGCGAGGCTATTCCTGATGCTACTGGCGCTACTCCTGGTACGCCGGAGAAACCAGCTTCTCAAGAAAAGACACCTGGAAGTGCAGGTGACGAGACTCAACAGAAAGAAGAACCAGAGGAAACGGAGGAGGCTGTGGGGAAAGGTACAGAATGCATGACAGGATTCGATATCTTAAAGTATGAAAGTTTTCTCCCATTTTCTTCGTTTTTACTGATCAGAAAAAGGTGTGAAAGCTAAGAAGTCGAAGACCAAGAAGGATACTGGAAAGGATGATAAGAAAAAGAAGAAAAAGGACGAGGAAGAAGATGAGGGGAAAGACAAGAAGAAGGGCAAAGGAAAAGATGACAAAGCAAGCAAAAAAGGAAAAAAAGGGAAAAAGAGTTCGAAGGATCTGGTTGAAGTGGCTAAGGCTGAAGAAGAAGAAGCAATACAAGAACCACCTCCTCCAACTCCAGAACAAGAAAATCCGGATCCCACTCCTAACGTTCCTCCAAACACGGGACAAGAAACCATCGCAGACAGTTCTGAACCTGTTAAGAAACCAATGAATCACGAAGAGTCTGACTGGGTTTACCCTGACAGCGAATTGTCCGATGATGAAGGAAAAGAAAGTTCTCGGAAACCTGTGCGAACTTACTTTGCTCCACCGTGGGACGACGCAGCTGTAACGTTGGAACCAATGACACACAGTTTGAAGATTACTTTGCCTTCAGGGTTGCTTATCCAAGTGGAAGATGTAACAGGCCCACCTCTTACAAGGGAGATTAGACAATCATACGACGCGAGAGGTAGTTCAAAGTTCAATACTTAATTTGTATAGTTATGAAGAACACTACGACTTAATGGAATCTTTAGGTTCTGCAAAGTCGAGGATAGAATCATCTCGGTACTACACGATGAATGGGACAGTAATTAAGTTTATGCTCAATGGAACTATTCAGATACTCACGGCTCGTGGAGTTACTGCAACAATTAGAGAGCTAGCCATCAGGTACAAAGAACATCATTCATTTACAATTCACAACTTTCTTTTGGAGTTATTTTAAGCTATATTTTTTACAACTTAGTTCGGAGAAAGCCACTGAAACTTTCGAAGAAGTTTTTTCAACTGCCAAAAACATCCGAATCTTTAATGGAGAAATCATCCGCCCTAATGGCGACGTCTTGGACGTCGTTGATGGCAAACGGGAAACTCGTGAACCGATGTTTCTTTTCACAAGTGGTCCTTTACCTAATGGAGAGGTTAGGAATACATTGATAAGCGTAGCAGTGTAATTAGTATTACCACTACGAATAATCTGTAAATTTGTAGATCTTTAGAAGAAGACAGGACGGAGTAATTTACTTACACCGACATGATGGAACGATGATAACTCATTATCCAGATGGAACTCGGTTCACTTCAAGGATGGTTATCAATTCTGAGCCGGTAATGAATCTGTGCAGAGAGACTTTCGTCTGATAATGAATAAATTATCATTTGTCTTTGTAATGGCTGTAGGTTGAAGAATTCGAAGATTGGGTATTCGTAGGTCTGAAGTACATGGTGGAACATCCTAACTACTCGACTGTAATCTTCAACACATTATCGGGGAATGCTCACCTGCGACTTCCTTATGGAGACTGGGCACGAGTGTTTTGTGATGGAACCGTTCGACTGTCAACTACTGATCGTTACTCAATGGACGTTGACAAATCTCGAGCTGTTCTGTCTTATCCACCTTGTTCTCCTGGATCACAAGACATACCAAATCTAACGGCTGTAAAACTGTGGCATGCGGCGCCAGATATGTCGACCATTAAACTAGAGGATCCACAACCTGGGAGCGAGTCGTCTACCACCCTAACCGAAGAACAAAAGAAGGAGTCCAAGAGTCCAGTCCACGTCAAGAGTAAACCTAAAGAAGAACAAAGTTTACGAGGTGGAATGCAGCATTCGAATGTAAGCAAGGCAAGACCCAGAATGTCGAAGAGAAAAATCGTCCCTGTTGAAACCTTGGACGGGGAACGATTGGAGGAAGAAGAAGATGGAAGAGTGTTAGAGAATACAGATTATTCCGAAGTCCCAATCCCAGAAAACGTACCTCCCGAACAACCCCCTGAAGAGCACTTTGACACCACTGGTTTAAGGAACCCTGTCCATGTCCAAAATTCCAAGGCAGATTTGAATTCAATTCGATTTGAAGTAAGGGAATTCCTAAATTTCCCAGATGGATCTCATTTGCTATGCAAAGCGGTTGATTCTTGGGACAATCGCTTTGCAGTTACTACAAAGGGACAGGTGTTCGTCGACAAGAGTCCAGACTTGGAACGCAGACTTGAACAAGTAGAGACAGAAATGTTGACAGCTCTTTCTGATCATTGCCAACTTCCCAAAGGATACTTGTCTGGAATCCTTAAGACTACTTCAAGTGAAGGATTGTCATCTGCAACAAAGCGAATGAATTCTCTAAACCCTCCTGGAGTCGATGCTTGTGCAACAATGCCGCAAACGAGGATATTCGTTGTAAAAAGGGACATGTCTGGTTACGAATATCTTCAAAAAAGCCAAGTTGATGGATTGGTGAAGCAAAGTAAAGCCTGTCGGGAGACTATGGTAGTTATAGACCCATTGCCGAAAATGGGGAACAGAGAACAAACACAGAGGAAGGTAATTACGGTTATGGAACCGGTGAACCAAGTTAGTAAGCCACATGGAGCTTGGACAAACGTATACCGAGAACCTGTGTTTCGCCCGAAGAAAGTTACCAGTAAAAGTATGAAGTTATCTAAGCCGGCTGACCTTCGATGGTTTGGGTATGTCTTATCGGTTGCTCATGAAAAGCGACCAAGATTCTTCCCGAGACCACGAGACTTGTTTCTCAGAAAGAGACGAATAGCCGAAGAGCTGAAGAGAAAGCAGGAGGAAGAGGAAGCCCGGATATTAGCAGAGAAATTGGAACAGGAAACTAAAGCACTTTTAGAACAAGAACAGCATGATGAAGAAAGTGAAGCCGAGGAAAATGAGGAGAAGGCCAATACCCAACCAACAAAGAAAGGTTGTAAATTACAAGTATCCCCAACCTGGAATTTTGTTAGTTTGGGTTTTTAATATAAATTGGTTACGTTTATTGCATGTTTAGGCAAAGATAAGTCAAAAGGGAAAAAGGACAAGAAAAATAAAGGCCAGGAAACTATTAAGGAGAAAAAACAAAGCGTAAAAGAAAAGGAAGAAGCAGAGATTATGTCTAAAAGGAAATCAAAGAAATCTTTAGCGAAGGATAAAAAGAAATCTTCAAGAAAAATTTCTGCACCCGAGGAAGTTCCATTAGAAGAGGAAATAACTCCGGTAGTTCTCGAAGAGGTAGGAGGAGAGGAGGAGGAAGAAGAAATGGAAAGCGTTCCCCAACCTGTGGAACCGGAAGAAGAGCCCCCTAGAAATACGGTTAGGTTGGATAAGACTGAAATAGGAGAGTATCCTGATAATGTAAAAGACATAATTGGTACTGACTGAAAACTTACAATTCTTTATACACCAGATTCGAATAATTCTACACTTTATGTAAAAATGTTATTGCCTTCAGGAATCTATGACGAAGAAGACGAATCGGTAAATATACTACCTGAGCCTCACGTTGATGTTTGCTCTGAGAAGAAAGCTATCGTTGTTCGATCAATAGTAGAGATTCCTCAGATAAATGAAAAATTACAAAGAGCTCTCCTGGCTGCTTCTGCATCCTACAGTCAAGTAACTAGAGCACAAGTAAACTCAATCAATGCTGGAAAGCTCGAAGACCCGAGAACGCAAGAAGAGAAAGACTTGCAAAAATCAGTCAAGCAACATTTTATTGAACAAAACTTACCAGAAATGCACTTATTACAACAACAACCAGGACAAGTTCTCAACTTTCATTATTAAAAGTATTACTACAGTCACAGGCTACGCGTATTTAAAGACATCAATAGCAAACTTATCGAACGGATTTCAGGAACGGAGTTTATTTTCCTTCTGACTAGTCCCAATGTATAATACCATTGTATTATCGATGTATTCATAATAATCAGTACAATAAATACACTTTTCAGAAGTTCTCAATTTAATGCTTGCAAGAAACAATACTTATTTTTGTAAAGAACTATCTAACTAGAAAATACGTTCAACTGGATCTGCTTATGATTTTTTTTTGCTATTAATAGATATATTATGTAAGTCTAACAAGCTACAATGAAACCATACGGTCATTAACAAATTATTGTGCCTTATCATCCCAGACATCTCCATAAGCATTCTTCATCTTGGGTGCGGAAGGGGACTCATGAGACGGCGGACTTGGAGTTTTCCTTGGTGGACTAGGATTACAGACGAAAAGTATTAGACCGGGCAATGTCTTCCTAGAAGGAATTGAATTAGTTTTAAAAAATTAAAGGATTCTAATACCTAGAAAATCCACCTCCAACAGGGGCTTGGGAATGAACGCGATGTTCATATTCTTCACGATTTTGCTTTCGTAAGTCATCGTAGGTAGTAAATGACTGGGTCCTTTTGGCTGGTAGATTGTCATCATCTAACATTTGCTGAGTTGTGTCATACGATCTGCCATAATCCGAAAACGAAGACGAAACCGTATCAAATGAGCTGATGGGTCTAGTGTCTCCAACGTCGGTGAAGACACCAGCTTCTCTATCAGAAAACTCGGAAGACGGAAAAGCTGGAGCAGCTATTGGTGATGATGTAACGAATCCAGGTTCCATAGAGAGACTATGACGCAATTATGAGATCGAGTAATACGTATACTGATTGATTTTTAGTGAAAATTTCACAGCTACGAAATACGGCTTATCCACTTACGACTCTTGAAATCCCAATCTTCCCTTTTGCTTCCGTAGAATATCTGCCAGAGGACTGTTTGGAAGCTGCATAAGTTTCTCCGAGCACTTAGATTGATACGATATCTTTCCTAAGAAATATCCTAAAAAAGCACCGACCATCATTTTGGGACCAGCACCCCAACGAGCGTTTGGTTTTAGGTAGCCTGTGAAACAGAACATGTTCAAATCATAAAATTGAAGCATGAAGTATGTATTGCATAAATATTAAGCCTTACCCATTCGTACGCCATAGAATGCTCCAACCCCCAACGCTGTTCCAATAGGCATACATCGATAGTAGAAACTTTCTCTGTTACACTCTTTAAGCACACGAATTTCTTCGGTAGAGAATTGATACCTCTAGAAAATTTGAATGCAACCCGAAATCGTAAAACATCAGTGAGGTTCGTTTTGTCAATTAATTACTGAATTTATAATTATAATGTAGTTAGACCTGATGCGGTTGATGCTGCTGCTGTTGTTGAGCCCCAAACGCCGGACCACTCGATTCCTGCTGATAAGCACCTGCAGAAGACATCTTCGTCGGAGCACTTCGACTTGCTCCGGCTCCTTGTCCTTCATTTGCTCCCAACATGTACTCTTCATTCCGTCTTTGCAACGGGTCAAAAGTCATTGTGTCGCCCATTATTCCAACAACAACAACTACTCAATTAATTAGTGTTAGTGTTAATAGTGTTTCGAAACGAAATTTTCCAAAATAGTCCCTCAGGTGCCTGTTTATTTCGCAGAAGAGATGGATTTCAGTATGAGGTTTGTATTTATTTGTGGACCTATTTTAAATGGCTCGATGACTGTTCGCGCGCTTTTGTGTCAAAATAAAGTGGGAAAGTTGCCGGCGGGCTGTCAGTAAGTTTGTTTACTTCCTGCACAATAATAATAAATCGATTGTTAATTTAATAGTTCCAAGTGCTAATTAAGAAATATTTGTGTAATTAATACCCCATTCAGTGCGGATCATAGTGAGATAACTGAATATCGCCAAGAAAATTGGAACTCCTTGAAATCTCGCAGTGACTGAAGGAGGCTTAGGACTATGGATTTAGCACGGGGAAATAGCTGGCATCTCAACGTGTCGAGAATCGGGCATCTGCACGTGGACACGGGCGGGTAGTGTGTGAATCTATGCTGCTCTTTGAAACAAAAGTAAGGAATGGAATATGAAAATTTAATCTATGAAAAATATAAATTGTAATTTTTTTGCAAATTGTACATGTGTAGCATTGATTGAAGAAGGATGGCGCTTTACCTGACACCTGAGGGAAGTTTGAACAAACGGCATTGCTGTGAAAGAAATATTGTCGAGAATCGTGACCTTTGTAGACAAAGTTGGTCACGCGACATAAGTGAAGAGGAACTCTCGACCGGTTACAGGACTTGGGCTTTTCAGCAATTCAAAGAGTAAGAAAATCGGTGTTATTTTCGATGAGATATGGTCGTTGAAAGTTTTGAGATGGTTTTGTGGAGCTTTCACATTTTGTGTGGAGGCTTTGCATGAATTACTTGTAATTTGCAGTGGATAGTATGTTAATGAAGATTCGAAATTGTGATTGTGAAGTTAACTTTTTTTAAATCCAGGATTTCGAAATTGCGAGTGTAGAATTTGCGACATTTTTTTGTGATTGTGAGGTTTTAAGTTGAACCAGCAGTTTAATTTTTTGGAACGAAACATGTATGCATGGTGTGATCAACAGGTTGTCTTTACGTCAATCATAGGGTTCAGTTTGAATGAAATTCTTTGAATCTGAATGTTAAAGTAAGAGGTAGGTCATCGTCTTCATTGCACATTACAATATGTTAGGTAAGTAGAAGTAGCGTAGACTCAATAAATACAGGAAGTCGGTGCCTATTGTAAGTGCTAGAGCCTTTTGGTCTCTGAGAACTATTTCGGAACTTGCAATAAACGAGATTCTCCTTAACTATTGAATCATACGAAATCAAGTGTGCAATACTTAAAAGGTTTATTGTTCTTGGAATGGAAATGATATTATTGTAGTTCGGTTGTTCTTTCAGCGATTCTCCTTCCTGTCCAACTTTCTAAAACGGAGTGAGGATTTTATTGCTCCCAGGACAGACTAAATAGACTTTTGGCTGAGTTCAGATTATGATACATTAGAACTGCTATTCAGAGCAATATGTACGTGTGACCGCTCTCATCCAGGAATTGTAGTAGTCTCAAATATCTTACTTTTATGTTAGATTCAGGTCTAATTCTGTAATGTGAGTATGCCAGGATTGTCAAAAATTTTACTACAAGTGCAATGTGCATAAGAAATGAGTATGTAATAATATCTTGAATGGTGAAGATTTTCACGCATAATAATCTTTAGTTACATCTGTGAGTAGCGGTAGTAAAGATTAAATCGAAATGTCCGTAAGGCAGATTTTATTTGCCCATTCAATAATATCCGTTCTTTCAAAAATTGATAACTGACAAGGTCTGTGTTTATTTTGTTGTCTGCAAAACTGTGAAAGTTTTCCAAGTTCCGATATGGTATTGAAACTCATACCAAATGATAAAAGTTAAGCTCATCATTGAACGATGGAATTTAGGGTACATGATCATAACGATTACATGAGATGGAATTCTTCCAAATGAAGTCAACTGAAGTGGCTTTACAATGACGCTTTTGTGAATGAATTTTAACTGGGCAGTTTTGTATTTTATAGGATAAGGAACTTATTGTATAGACTATAATATGCGGCGCCAGTGAGATGTTTATTTCCCCGATTAGATTGCAAATTAATGAGGAGTGTGGAGTGAACTGTTCTGCTTTTATTGCTTAGTTTCTGTGAGTTGCCAGTGACCAAATACATGTGTACATATTTTACTTTTGTCGATTCAAATATCTTATTACCCATGTATTATCATGATGTCATGATGTATACACTTGATTCTAGTTGATAGACAATTTCGGCTGTCATGCAATAGATAATAGATTGTCTACAAGTACAAAATCGATCAAGTGGTCGAAAATTTTGTGGTTATCCCTTGCACTTACTAGTCATAGTCTGTGGACACCGAATGAAGTATGGCCCTAGACTTGTTGGTATTTAATAAATTCTTGCGAGTTTAATTAGTGTTATAACACCAGACACAATAGTTGGCTGTAGAAATAATGTCACACTAACAATTAGTTTAATAGTATTCTTTCTTACGCTTAGTTCATATTACTCATAAAGACATACATTCAGGCGATCATTTTTTAAATTAGATTTTAAATCACGTGTCCAACCTGCAGCGGTTGGATCAGTGTGAACAATTGTGCAGACAGATATTTTTATTAAAACCCTCACTCAGGAAGGTGTAAGTCAGGGGTGTAAAAATATGTTTCAGATCAACCATCAGCCCTTCAGGCTATGGAATCTCACAGTATTAACAAGAAAAGTTTGTTAAAAGACACGTAGCTTGCTGAAGTAGTTGAAGCAGAAAGATACCCATTCACAGATATACCTGTGCCTGTGACTCTATACTATGGTCCATGATTCTCATGGTGTATTACAACTCGTCTTTGAGTGCAGATTCCACGTTAGCTAACTTCTTCAGATTTCAGTCGGAGTTCATGATCATGTGAATTATCCGCATTTAAAACTCCTCAATTGATTTCCAGGGACTTGAACTACCAAGGTAAAAAGTATTATCATTACAGCTTGCTCAGAACCAGTCAAGATCTACACAAGAGAAGTATGTGGTTGATTTTTACAAGCTCATCCTGCCTACGTAGACATTTTTCAGCAGACAGAACAGAACTAAAGTAAATGAGGTAACATCACTTGTATTGAGCATGTGTCTGCTTTTGCAAGCAGAAGGCTAGATCTCTTTTTAGTCCAAGAATCGAGAAACATTTTAAACTGTACGTCTACTTCAATATATAGGTAAATATCCTCCTACACCTACCTTCTCTCCAACTTACAGACTTAACTTAAACTTACTTAAACAGTGTGGAGTCTACATCGTGCATTCCAGAATTTCCAAATCATCAAGATTGAAGAATTGGTTTTAAAAACAAAGGTGTTTTTTTGGAAAACATATTACACGGGATGAAACTGGTCCCCATTTTCACATTTCTGTTAATTCTGTTGTTAGAAAGATTTGTAAATCATTGTGGGAATCGGAGAATCATGTAACTAGCACAAAACTTGTAATTCTTGGCAAGAATTTTCCAAGCTTCGTTTATCACGAGCAAACAAGAGCATGAAGTCGCAGTTTTTCTGATGGTTGAATGAATGAGTGACGGTCATACAGCGTTGCGATTCAAGTTAAACTGGTACTTGTGAGAGGTAGGACCATAATGGAACGAAGCTTGAGAAGGGAGACCATTCATTAGTAGTTTGTAGTGTAAGAAAGATTAGATTCTTGTAGGTCTGTCCAGTTTCCGCAGCAGATTCTCTACTTTCTACGAAGGTTGTTGGAGTTACAGGGGATTTCTGTATGAGAAAAAGGATTAAAGAGTGTATTTGCACATAGGTTAATTCATATGCATTGTTCATTTGTGAAGCGAATTGGATTTAGGAATGAAGTCTACGTCAAGTCTGAAGATTGAATGGATGATGCAGTGCATTCAGAATTTAGCTATATCTCTCATTGTACCATGATGTGTGCAAAAAGGTAGAGAAACCATCAGAGACAGACAATCTGAGGTTAGTTGGATGAGGTGGCTGGTGGATTGGTTGGATGGATGGCTGGCAATGGCAATCCTTTTACGAATGTAATAGTAGTTAAAGTATGCAGTTACTAAATATGCAATAATGTAGAAGGATATTACATATTCGTTTTTGCTCACTATTTTACCTACAGCGATATATATGCTGCTACCATTGCCGTGTCTACTACCTACCTTTTCTTGTCTGCAGTTTCTGTGTACTCCTCTCAACTTACCTTGTTACTAAATCCTTGCAAAAATTCACCATTCGGCTCGCTTTGTCGTTGCGAATTTGCATTGGTAACATCGTTTTGCAAACTTAAATCAGCTGTAAACTAGAGTATTTTGAAACTCATGGGCTACATCTTTCTGAGAATTGGATATTCCTGACTATAAATCCATTACATTGACTTCATTACTTCAATTTGCCATTTTATTTCTACATTTTTGCAGTGAGCGCTCAGAAATAATGTTGGAATTTTCCGGTCCGTTTTTATATTTCGATTTTCAACTTAGCTTTTCTGTTGTATGATTTCGAGTTTCTGGCTTGGTGCTAAAAATCTATATTTACTCTTTCTTTATTGTACCTGATCGAAAATAGGGAATTTTATATTGTTTGTCTAATTTTTTCCCCTAGCTGTAGACTCGACTATCCTTCAGTTCACATCTTTGTGGATGATGTTGGATGGAGGTATAAAGTATTTTGCAAAAACCCTTTCATGACTAGTAATCCTAATTCGCAAGAGTTTAGCAATAGTATTAGGAGACTGTAGAGTTACTATTAGTGAGACAGTTCGTTCTTATTGTCTGTATGTTACGGGGTTATTTTTGCAGCATTAACTGACTGAGGAGGAAGACTGACTCTTGGAGGAGTAAAGACTAACTCTTGTTGGCTATGTCAGAGCAAGAAGGAACAAGAAGACAAGACTGCCACTTATCACCATTAAGCAACCAGAGGAATTAAATGGGTTGCTGACTGAGTTCTAGATTAATTTTTTAAAGACTGAAAATCTATTCACAAGGGATCCTGTAGTTGAAGAAAATAACCAAAATTAAGAAAGTCAATGTGGGATTTCCTATTCTTGTTATTTCAACCATTTCCCTTATTTTTGTCCCCTTTATTCCTACTTTTGATCAGTATTGTTTTCGCACCTGAAATTAACTGGAGACTGGAGACACAGAAACAAGACCAACATTTTAACAACAGAAGTCAGTGGATTAAAGGAAATAGAGAAATTCTCAAGTGCTGCTTCTGACGGCTGTGATCCTTGGAAGTGGATATTCGAACTACAACTAACTAAGTGAAATTGCACTGGAACAAATTTTGTACAGGTACGAAAATAGTCAAAATGTTAATCTCCTCTATCTATGCCTTGCCTCTTCTTCGGCTATCAATACATTGAAAATTATTTTGTCTTTATTTATTGTCAAGTTTTCATTCATTTAAGTGTTCATTCATGCCTTGCACCGTGATGCACATTATTTTATCCGTCCTTGTGCTTCACTCTTTCTTATATGCAGAGTGACTTACTGTGAACTCGGATTGTACATTGAATGAATCAAATAACGTCGTTGTCATTTGGAGTCTGGACAGAACAGATTGTGTTGAATAAAATCTTTATCGTGGCAGTTAGTCAGCTGTTGATATGATTAGTTATTGTAACTTGGCGAGTGTGGGTCAATCTTTGGTCGTCTTGAAGCGAATTACATGAAATTATGAGAGCTAATGTCAGAGATCACATTATCTTTATTGGGTCGATTCTCTGCTACAAAGTTTACAAAAAAATGTTCTCAGTCACAAACAGATTTTTATGAATGGAAGGAAGTGGTTTTGATTCAAGTCTTGCTTTCTGCGAATGAAAATCTGCAATGATGTTGAACCCGCAGTCTCAAACTGAAAGCTGAATATTAAATGAGTAATTCATTGCAATTAGCAGTATCTTAGTTAGTTGGGTTCGGTCTTGGTCACACAGAAATAAATAAGTCTGGGTCTGAGGTTTCTGTCTGTTTCAGTGCGAAAGGACTGGTAGATTGTCTCTCATAGAAGATGTAAGATGTTTTATCGTTTAGAGACTAGGCAAGTTGGTACACTTGGTAGTGTGCACTTGCATGGTGTCAAGATTACCGAAACTTCATGACATTCCTAGTTGTCTAAATTATTTTTCAGTGTTTGTGGTGGGTGAATCACGACACTCAATTGATATTCCACAAATCAATTACTATACGAAGAATAAAGGAAATCCGGCTGCGTCCACTTGAGGTTAAATGTTCAGACTTTGCTTTGAAAGATACGGTGTACTTATTTTGACCCCTAGACCTGTATCTAATGGTAAGCTTCCTAAATAATTTTAATGCTGATACGTTGCAAATGTTATGCGGAGCATATCTTTTAATTTGAATTCTTTTTGATACAACACAACTGAGTGGTGAATACTTATCTATTGCGTCTAAACCAGATACTTGTGCTCTATAAATCACATCAAAACTTATTGAAAATCCCTAAAATCTCAGAGGTATTCTACATTATTCACAGAAATAATTATTTTGTAAGAGTTACTGATGTTACACTTGTAGAACTTGGAATCAGCCTCTCTATCAAAGCCCGAGGCACAAGGCGCTGTAAGCTATTGCTTATAAATTTTCCACTATCTGTGGTTGTTTAAGCATTCTTAAGAAATGGAATGAATGTAAGGACTAAAATCTTGACCTGAGGCAAAAAATGTACTCGGAAAGGAATGAAGGGAGCATAATTACAATAACACATACACATACCCCATTACTTGTGGGACTTGTAATACGGTACGTAGAATACAGAATTTTTTCGTGTGACCATTCATATTTTATCCATGAACCATTATTATTAATTTACCATGAACCCGTATATTTATTAATATTAATGTAAAGCTTGATTACTCTGTAATGATGTAGATAAAATCATTCAGATGATTGTAATTATATGAAACAATTATGAAATTTTATATTAATTTTCGATTATTTATTTTATATCAAAATTGTAGGCATTTGGATGCTTTTAGTCGACCTTGTTTCCCCTAATTTCCCAATTTACACTTTAAACTTGGCTTATTTAAATGCACATTCAGCATTAAGTTGATTTTGAAAATTTTATCCCCTCAAACTATGTTACAGGATAATAGATAAATGACACTGCGATGAATGACGATCTGCCTAAATTTTCGTTTTGATGCAACTTAAACTGCTCAAAGTTCGGTCTTTTAAAAAAGACGATGCTAAACTAGATTGCAATGCGATAGTGTTTTGATGTTAACAATTTAGATTTTGTGTGCGCACGTTATCTTAGTATACGATCAGTTCGGAAACAAAGTAGGAAATCTTTAAGTTCATCAGATATTTGTAAGATTTACTTCGAGGCTTCGAGGAAGTGTACGATCTATATGGATTTTATTTATTAGCGATTTTTCCAACATGGCGTCTGCATCTCCATAACATATATAAATCTAAGTCCAAAAATTGAAGAATTTATAAAACTAGACAAACGAATTTGTATGCAGATAATATAATTAACCATGTCTTTAACCAACCTACACCTCCATTTGACCAAATTTTGTTTAAGATTAGAAATAATAGGGAACTGGGAGTTTCTTGATCCTGAGAAAGCATCTATCATTAAAGAAATTCTGTTGCAAATCCAAAGGCAGTTTTAGATGTTTTAGTCTGGCATGTAAGCCATCACATCTAAGAATAGAACTGTAGATATATACGTTTCAATAACTCAATCATCCATCTGTTCGCTGTTAAACTGTTAAAAGATTTTCGGAACCGTCTCTAGTTCCAATTTTTTTGGTTGCACGGAATAACATGCTCAGCTGTTACACTCTTGTATGTTGAGGAGCAAATCCGTAATTCAATGTATGTACAACGTGCTCATAAAACTAGCTGTACCTATAGCTGTACCAAATAGGCGGTGTGTTACCATTTATTTGCACGCTTTGTCCGTCAATATCCAACCAGTTCCTAAATATCGTGAGTGAAAATATAGATAACTTCTGAAATCTGAAAAATATGACATAATCACACAAATTGAATTTTCGTTCCATCAATGTCTGAAATGATAAAAAAGGTTGTTTGAAGGCTATGAGTTGGTGTTGGCAAAAATAAATGGCTTGAATTGGCAACTCCCTGGCACCTACATCGCTCGCTACATCATGTAATGCTTTACCAGTATTATTAGCAATCCACCATCATATTACCACCTTTTTAGCCGCTTATTCTCTTTATTCTTTGGCTTACTCCTTTCCTTGCTTTCAGGTTCTGCTTATATACAAGCTTCTCCTTTTTTGCTTTTATTCGTCATCTTTGCGTTCTCATCAACAGTGAGCTGGAATATTAGGCACACACATACACAATTACACACACAGTCTAGCCTCCTAAGAGTAATGTGTTGTATGAACTTTACCTTGTATGAAATTATAGCATGATGATGATGATGATGCAGTCTGACTCTCAAAGTCACTCCCCAAAGTACAAAAATGGAGTTCTTCGCTTTTCTTACACTAGTTTACATTATGCAATGCGAGTATGCACTTTTTGCGGCGAAGACATTTCAGTTTAGCATGCTTTCATCTTTTTAACCTAAAAAGTCTTTGCTTTAGACATTCACAGACAGAGTTCCGTACTCGCAATCTCATGAGACTGACTAACTGACCCATGATGCAGACTGCAGACAAGAACGCCTTAAGATTCAGGCTTCATTCAAGTTGTTCTGGAACTTGCGAGCTTTGGCTTGGTTAGCAGAGCGAGATCGCGACGATGCAGCAGATGAACATGCACTCTTACTCCCTTCGAACATTCGAAGAAACCAAGAAATAATGCTATTTTAGTTCTAGAAGTTAACATTATGACTCTCGTCTGTCGTGCAGCCTGAGAATTCTGCAATGTCATTATCGCAATTCGCGAAATATAGCGTAGAAAGACTTTCCACTCCCACTGGCAATAACTGGCTTGATGTGCAGCTCGTCATCCTAACAAGTAGACTACAACAACAACTTGAAGTGTAGTGAGTTTTACAAAATCTGTTGGTTTGTTACATTCAGAAATGTAATGAGCACAGGAAGTAAAATTTAAGTTCATTCTTGGAATTCAACAAGTACCATGTTTGTTCACTGTGAAACAAATAGAGTAGTGTAAGTACTTCTTTGTGAAGTCTCACTTTCAGTTTCATGAAGTTATGAATGATTCTGTAAATAGCTAGTACCGTATATCTCTGTGTACTGTGTATCAAGTTGAAAAGTAATAGTAATGTAAGTGTAAAGCTGGATTTCCACTGACGCCCATTGTACACGATGGACAGTGGACAGCGCCCATAAATGGACATGTAAAAACGTCC
>JAQGAC010000791.1:0-19119 GCA_034696585.1 Isotomurus maculatus
GCTCCTGGCTGAGATTGTCCATCAATAGCAGAAATCACAGATGGTTGTCCTGTAATGGCAGGCAGCAGACCTTCGGTGCCACCTTGACCGCGGTAAGCTCCTGGCTGAGATTGTCCATCAATTGCAGAAATCACAGATGGTTGTCCTGTAATGGCAGGCAGCAGACCCTCGGTTCCACCTTGACCTTGTTGAGGCTGGTACTGTCCGTTTTGTCCAGTGACGGATGAAACTAGTGCTTGTTGAGGCTGGTACTGTCCGTTTTGTCCAGCGATGGATGAAACTACTCCTTGGCTTCCACCTGCACCATACATAATTCCTTGTCCAATCTGACCCGCAGCAGCACTTGATGCGCTTGATGCACCGTACCCACCATTGTTTCCGTACCCTCCGTTGTTTCCGTATCCTCCAGCGTTTCCTCCGGACTGAGCCACAGCACCAGATTGAGCGTAACTTCCTCCATTCAATCCGTAAGCAGGTCGTACAGGGGCCGCAGGACCAACAGGGGCTGGTTGATACACTGGATTAACGGGGGCTGGCTGTCTTATCACTGGACCAGTTTGGCCATAACCGGCTCCAGCAGCAGCAGCAGATTGACCATAGCTAGCTCCTCCAAGACCAGTTTGGCCATACCCAGCTCCTGCAGCAGCAGCAGACTGACCATAGCTTGATCCTCCAAGGCCACTTTGACCATACCCAGCTCCTGCAGCAGCAGCAGATTGACCATAGCTGGCTCCTCCAAGACCAGTTTGGCCATAGCCAGCTCCTGCAGCAGCAGCAGACTGACCATAGCTGGCTCCTCCAACGCCATTTTGACCATAGCCAGCTCCTGCAGCAGCAGCAGACTGACTATAGCTGGCTCCTCCAACGCCATTTTGACCATAGCCAGCTCCTGCAGCAGCAGCAGACTGACCATAGCTGGCTCCTCCATTTTGACCGTAGCCAGCTCCTGCAGCAGCAGCAGACTGACCATAGCTGGCTCCTCCAAGGCCATTTTGACCGTAGCCAGCTCCTGCAGCAGCAGCAGACTGACCATAGCTGGCTCCTCCAAGGCCATTTTGACCGTAGCCAGCTCCTGCAGCAGCAGCAGACTGACCATAGCTGGCTCCTCCAAGGCCATTTTGACCATAGCCAGCTCCTGCAGCAGCAGCAGACTGACCATAGCTTGATCCTCCAAGGCCACTTTGACCATAGCCAGCTCCTGCAGCAGCAGAAGACTGTCCATAACTAGGCCCAACGGGACCAGACTGACCATAACCAGGCCCAACAGGACCAGGCTGACCATAACTAGGCCCAACAGGACCAGGCTGACCATAACCAGGTCCAACAGGCCCAGTTTGACCATAGCCAGCTCCAGCAGCAGCGGCGGACTGGCCGTAAGCAGATCCTCCAAGGCCAGACTGACCATATCCGGATCCAGCAGCTTGAGAGTACACAGGTGCCCCGTATCCAGACTGTCCAGAATTGGACCCGGCAGCTGCAGATGATTGACTAAACGCACCAGCACCTGGAGCATTATTGGACACGGCAGTTGCAGACGAGGAAGACAACGAGGTTCCAGCGCCTCCAGCTCCATTCACGACAGTATTGCTTGTGCTAGAAGCTGCGGTTTGGTATGCATTTCCTCCCACTGCAATGTTCACAGGACCACTAAAGAGGTCTTTGGTAACGGAATTTCCAATAATCGGAAGGTCGGCTGCAGAAACATTTCAAATAACATTCAAGCTCCATTTACATGCGTGCGAGAATTCGGTACACTTACCGTTGACTGAGCACAACAGGGCAACAAACACGACGGTGACCTTCATTATTCCTGGAGCAGATGCTGCCGTGTTACAGACGAGACGATGCATTCGGGCTTTTGGGAACCAAAGGCAAAAACTTCCGACAGACTAACACACTTCCCTCTATAACAATGATTTTATACCTAAACCTTCATTTCAGAACGCTCAAAAATTAGAAAGCTAACGTAGTTTGGAACGTCTCAGTTTATATTAACAATACTCATTGTACTTTTGTCCAAATTTCAACTTAAGTCCTTTCTATCCCATTTTATTATACCTTAACTGCCGATTTATAAATAAAAATTAATTGCACAAGGTCAACCCATTTAAACTTCTTCGTCAATTTAGTTCATAAATTTTAATTTCACTCTCTACAAAACATTTATAGATTCCGACCGAAGGCAATATAAATTAAAAACTGCCTTCAATATCATCTGAGTTTAAGACCCTGCGACGAAGCTTGGCTTCTTTCCTTCATTAACAACTATACTTCTGCTCAAAACTTTAGAACAGCATTAGAGTACAAATTTTAGTATTTTACCTTAGAATTTACATAATCATTTTGCTACAACTTGCATACAATTAATAATACCAAAAGCATAATCCATGACTAGAACAGTTTAAAAATACCGATGGAATTCTTTTGTTCGAAGAATGCAGTAAACAAATATTCATGGTTGTATAACTAAAAGCTGTAATTCTGAAGACTTCAGAGCATAGACATTGAAGGACTAGATTGGGCACTTCCCTATCTCAAAGCACCACCAATCAGTCCAGCCATGGGCGCTGACATGACACCATTCCCGCCCGAAATTTCCACACAGCAGAGAGTCTGCCTACAACTACTATACGCTAACTTAAATGGAGTAATTTAGGCAGACTCCGTGGTGTGTGGAAATCATAGAGCAAATTGAAGGAGGGAATTCAAATTCGCCCCCTCCAGGGCTGGACGCACTTTTCCCAATAGTGCTCAATCTACTCCTTCAATGTCTATGCTTCAGAGACTACATAATTGTAGTTTATTGCAGTTACTTATGTTCCTTGCACCAGTATCGATCACCGGATATCACATTGATAATAAAAATAACAATTATACGTTAGAAATGAGCATATGGTTGTTCTAAAAAGCTGTGGTTGACGTACTCAGTTAACAATGGACTTACAATCTTTCACGAACACCTTTCATAACTGTTTCTAATTGTGGCTCACTTATAATTCCCGTAAACACCATCATCTTCAAAAGTTGTCTATCAGCAATGGAAATGAAGTTGTTCAGGAGGAACATAGTCAGGTATCTCGTCCAAACTTTTTCAGACTTGACGCACAAAGGTACACGAATGTTTCCGAGGACTTCTTCACTTGTAGATTCCAGCGAATTCCGCTCCATTTCCTTAAATCGTTCAGGCGTCAACTGCATTTACAAAAAATTAATAAACTTAAAAATCACGGAAACCTTACATAACTTTAAATCGACTATAACTTTTTGTTTGATTTTCTTACTTTAATCAAGAATGTATGGAGAACAAATGATTTCTTAGTGTCATTGCTAGCCACAAACGTTGCAACGTACTTAGGTTCATTTGGCTCCACCTCGAAGTTAAGTTCCTCCTTAATCTCCCGAATTACTGCGGCTGTAACAATTTTCATCGCTTCGTCGGCGTCGTCACTTGGAACCTGTTCATCCACGATGCCCCCAGGGAACCCCAGTTGACCGTCAAATCGCATTTGCATCTGAAATTCAACCATAAAAATAATTTCTGTTCAAAGAGCTTCCTATATTTTTCATTTTTGAACTTAAATTGTATCTCCCTTTACATTTACAAGTGCCGATTGCTTAGTGTAGTTTCCTTCAGCCGGTGCATCAGACCAAATCATCGCGTGGGCAGCGTGCCGATATCCAATGTACCGTTCCTTATCGATACATTGTTCGAATGGCAAAGTCTTCGTCACTGGTCTTCGCTTCTTATCAATCGGATTTAAACTCATGAAAAAATCGTCGATTTTGTCGTCCACCCGGCTAAACAGTGAGATGTAATCCTTTTCACTTTTGTTTGGGGAACTCATTCTCACACACAAACAATTTCAATTCAGACTAATTTGGGGAAAATACTGTGAAAATTTAAAATTTTAACCAATAAATCTAAAATTTGGACAATCTACCGAAAATTTGGTTCCGACAACAGTGGTGCGGCAGTTTTGTGTCAGGAAGGAAAAGTGAAAAGATTGGTATGAAGTCTGAGCCGTGGATTTCGTGACACACGTCGTTGCCCGGGTTTATTCGCCTCCAGAATTCGGGGCCATGTGACGCTTTTGCATACCGCATTAGTTGTATGAAAAACAAGATTGCGAATCCATGCAAAAATACACAATCAAAACACCAAAGTAAAAATAAACCATTCTTTATTCAGGACAAAATGCAAAACACAAGACTTTTAATCATAATTACACAATTAAAATTAATATTCGTGATACGAGAAACGAACGACACTCCTGATGAATTAACATTGCGTAAATTAGTATAAAAATGTTCATGTACATTATATAATGATTCTAATGCCATCATTTAAAAAGCAAAACATTCTGAGAAAACATTTTACCATTTTTATCATTTAAGGGATATTTTAAAGGTACTCCTCATGGACGAAGATTAACTCTCATAGTCATTAAGTGTTAACTGTAGCCATTAACTTCAAAAGCTTATTAATCTTCTGAATGAATATTTCACACTTATGTGTATTTATTTGAATAACCTTTACTCATATCTGAGCTGGTTGGAATGCTTCACACAAAGGCAGATAATAGGTTTCATACTTTTATACAAAAATAGAAGTCGGAACTTAGTTCTCAGTTCATACAGTTTGAGTAGGTGAAGATTAAATGAAAGTGTGGTAACTCTAACTGAAAGGTCATCATTTGTTATTTGTTTGTATATTTGCTTTTGAGAAATCACTCTCGCATTCATGATTAATTAACTCCTTGGGAAGGAAGATGGTTGGTAGTGATAAGTACTTTCCATTTAAAGGAATTATTTAGGGTGTGGGAGAAACACATACAAAAACTTCATTAAAATGCAAAATGAATGCTCTATTGGGTCGACGGGTCATTAGATTAAGAGTGTTGGATAAATATAAAATGCCTTTTCATTTCTTCCGATTTTTTTCAAGATACGTTTTGAGACGGTTCAGAAGAGATTTTGGGGTAGTTGGACAGTTCTTCCTCGTTGTCTTATTGCTCGTAAGGATGGTTCTTACAGGCACAATCACAGGAGCATCGCTTCACTCGTTTGTGTTCCTCCTTATTGTCAACAGACCGTGGACGAATCACTGTAAGTAAAGTAAGAGCACATCTTAATGAACAACAGCTGCACTTAACATTGCATTATTGCATAGTAGGTGCATATAAGAAAGCATTTTGCTTAGGGTTATTATTAACATATAAACATATGCAAAGTTTCTTGAGAAATTTTTAATCAATTTTGAGATGATAATTATAATGATGAGGAAAGCGATGCTTTACTTATTAAGAAGTGCTTCAACTGACAGCACTTCATTTTATGGTGAAGTCTCATCGTGTTAATTAGCATGGACTTAAAACTGACTCGCTACTGTACTCACTCTCACTTTCATATTTTCATAAATTATCCTTGTCACATAATCCAAAATCCAACTAAAACCCCAGCACTACTGGACTAACTAAGTGATGATAAATGATTTTTCGATGATTCATAATTGACCAAGTCACCCACATAATTAAATTGTTTAATCAAACAATCCTAATTGATTCATCTTGAAACTATATATCGATGACAGGAATACTACGAAAGTCTAAAAAGTTTACAGCATATTTTGAATTTTTAATCAAGGCATTAACTGCACTGCTTGAGCCTTTTAGAAGTTAGACCAGAACATATAATAAAATTGTGACAATGAGTATTGAACGCATTATTGCATGCTTCATCTTTTATGAATGACTTATAGTGCAATGTGAAGGATAGAAAATTTGGAATTAAACAATCTACTTTTCACCTTCTGCCAGACATAAATACTTATCTTCACAATTCACAATTGGCGTGTCTGCATGAAACTACTGAAAAATTGAATGTCAATAAACTTGAACGAGAAACTTTGATTCATAGTTTCAAAATACAATGAAACGCCTACGTGTTGCGTACAGACATAATGAATTTCAAAATAAAAAGACTTGGAGCTTGGAGGTTTATAGTTTAAACATTAAGGAAGAACAGAAGAAACCAATCCTACAATATGTGTGATGCTGACAATAATTATTATATGGGATTTGATTGTAATCCGTGGCTCTACATTTTACACTTAATTCTACTGAGGTTCCTGCATTTCACAGATTCACAGTCAGCAGTCTTAATTTTAAACAATAGCCTACTGCCTATCGAACAAGCTCACTTGTTTTGAGCTATTTAAGGAATTAACAAGTCAATCCCTAATTCAAACTCTTCAATTGTCATTCTGATTTTCTGATGCTGTGAAACTTTTGTTTTTTAAAGCTATTGGGAAAAAGTAAAATTAAGACAATGTAACCAAATACACGACTCACGCAGAAAACACTGACTAACAATGGATTCTTGAGATTCAGGCTAATTTTCATTAGTTTCGGTTTACTTTCAAATTGCATGATCTTCGCCTAACTTCTGGGGTCGCTTCGCTTTCTTACGAACCGTGATAATGAGAGAAGAGCGTTTGCCAGCTTTATGCAGATTACAGCTCAGCATGGGATGAAATTAGAGGCCCAATTCATTATTTTTAGAAATAGACTCGTGAATATTTTGCGTAATATCTTACCATGTTGAACATGAGCCCTTGGCATGATTGGGATTGGATGAGGCAACGCTCTCTCCCTTGTCTCAGAGGATTGGGGAAGTCCTTGAGGAGATCCAAAGAAGAATGGGCCTGATGGAGACGACTGCTCTGAGGCTGAAGATGAGTCCTCAATGATCTGATTGCCTTGAGGAACAAGGACTGGAATGAGATGAGGTGGAAGGCCAAGGGACTCGAAAGGTCCGTTCATGTGAACTGGACCCTCTCGCCTTGGAGTGAATCCTCGTTGGTGAAGGTGAGGGTGGAATGGTTGCTGTTCGTAAGACTGAGGCCCGGACGGGAACTGCTGGGACTCTGATGGATATTGTTCCCGAAGTCCTTCACCCTGACCCAATGGAATAGGTCCAATAATATGAATCGGGAGGGAAGACGACCCTGCAGCAGCCAACGCTGAGGATAGCAAGTCATTCAAAGCTTGCGGAGATGGGTTTCCATTGAGGCTTTGTCTCAAAATTTGGCTGCTGTGGGATGATGGGTGCATCATAATTGGCATCTGGTGCATGGAAACTGGAGCTGGTTGTGGAGCTTGTCGATGGTCATTTCCACTGTCGCATGAAATCGCCATTTTTTCTCCGGTGAAGTGAAGATACCGTGGGTCAGTGGTCAGATTGATTCCCAACAAAGCTGGAAGTGGCTTCGACTGCTCATCTACGATTTCTTCTGCCTTCTTCTTTTCAATCACACAATTCATATGAGACCGATGATTTCTCTCAAACATGTGCTGCACATGAAATAAAGACATCCAAATTGTAAACGCATGCAATCATTCTTTACTTACCAATTAGGCAAATATACATTAGAGAGTAGGATGATGATGATGTTATGTCAAAAGAAAAATGTAATGTAGGAGAGATTGTTTCTAAACTCTACAGACTCCCAATAAAGCAGAGTCACATGAAAAATGAGGTTTAGAACACTCAAACTCTCGTTCATTATGCGGGCCCTTAATGGCAATGGCCCTGTGTGTACTCTGTGTACCAATTGCACTTACAAGAAAAGTAAAAGTTTAATTCTAAATTGCAAATAAAGATCGATTGCTAATCTCAGAAGTAGCAGAAAGACGAAAGGATTTACTCACGAAGTCAGAAACGAAACCACGATTTAGTAATGTCAGAAAGATAATGTGCAAGAGTCCAACTAGTTAATGCATTCGCAAATAATGGTTATGGCCACAGCCGACCATCTGTGTAAGTCTGCACACACAGCCTCCACAGTTCTCGTGAACAGAAAGGGAACAAATCATTTTAAAAAGATGAAGACAGACAAAACTGTTGTACAATTGAAAAACTAAAAGACGACGACAGAAATTTCCATTTGTGTAATTGCGTACACCAAGTCTATCCTTAATTTCTGAATAGAAGAATAACGACAGGAATATTTGATAAGTGCATTAAGAATTAAAAACCCTAGATGTACATCAACACTTGCAATTGCAATCTACTCAAATCTGCTGCATTTCTCACGCCGATGGGAAAATGAAATTGTATTTTACATTAGTCCATCAGTAATTGCTAAAAGAGTAGTTCACACACAGAGTCATATTGGTCACAGAATGCGACAGAAAGTTATTTAGACTAAAAAGAAACTATAAAGTTCCTCTATTGATGGGAACGGGATAAGAGAATGAGAGCTTGTGTAAAAATACAAATGAAATTCATCTACCACCACCATCACTATCACACACGGTCAATTATTAGGCAGTTTACTGCCTTATTGAAACATGGCTTGTAAGTTTGTTCGAGAAGTGAGAGGTGAAATGCAAGTGAGGCTATCCATGCGTGTGGAATTGAGAAATGTAAAGAACACGAAATTACAACTATGCTATCTTTATGCTATATGCAAAATTCAGGAAAAGATTTGAGCAATTTTTTTGCAAATTATCTTGCGGAAGATTTTTAAGAGTAAACAAGTATTATGGTAATCAGCTTACGTCATGTAGACTGAATTCCAGGGGCAGCTTCAGCATCGTCACAGCCGCATCTTCAGCACTGTCTTCCTCAGAAGATTCTTGATTCGAGTTTTTCACATTATTATTGTTCTCCACTTTGCTTTCAGCTTGCTCCAGGTCGCTGGATGCAATTGGGGCGCTTGCAAGAGACAAAATGCTCTTCAGGTGCTCCGGTTGTAGAAGGGCTTCAAACTAAATCCCACATGCATTTCAATTATTGACTTATTATTAGCATTAACCTTTAATCTAGCGTATCGTTGTGGGCATAAATGACCAATGCTTATCATCTAGTTTCTACTAATCCACTGAGCGTTTGCTAATAAAATACATTATGGGGTTCCTTAACAAGGTGAAATGGACTTGCAACTTAAAATGTCTTACTTAGTCTGTTTCTGTACATTAAATGTTATATCCTGTGGCACTGGTGCAACAATTGAGTTACACCAATCAACCAATGTACAACATTGTAGTAAAGTAAAAACTTCCGCGTTAAACACATTCGTGGCAGTTTACTAACGGCAGTATATAATAGGCACATAAAACAGCGATTTCATGTCAAATATCAACCAGAACACCTCAAACTTGCGAGATCTAAAATTATTGTTCTCACACAACAACATGAAAATGTTATTAGGACATTCTTGAAGTACAGAGATATTGTATGATGATGATCATCATCCCCATGTTTAACTAACAAGAGTTCTGAATTGCATGCACTGCAGGATGCAATCCTCGTAAAATAAGCAACAAAGACACATCCTGTTCTACACGACTCAAACAGAAAATTCAAAAAATTTCAGTTGAACGGTGGTTTTTAAAAATTGCTTTCCTTACAAGAAAGTGTAACATATGACGTATATATGATATACTAAACTTTTTGTAGCTCGATCATCATGAATATGAATCCACTTCTTAATTAGGGAGTAATTAGGTGCATAATATTTGCAATATGTGAAACATACCGGAGCTGAAGACTGTTGTTGTTGCTGCTGCTGGCATGAATTGGAGGTCACCCACGCTGAGAAGACTAGAGAAGTAGATAACATAGCAGCAATTATTACGGCAGCGATTGCCACAATCTTGGTGACTTGAACTGTAGTGGAAGTCTTCAGATTTCGATAAGCCTAGAATAATAATCATAACATGCTTCATTAGACGATGAGTCCAAGTACATTTCATGATTTGCTCGTTACTCGGCTCTTTCTTTGCCATTCAGTAACTCTTATTTTGTGCATAAAATAGTTTTCAACTCGCGGTTGGGTTATTCTAGCGTCCCATAAACGTGCTAATATGAAACAGAATAAGTCATGAAATAAACACACGAGCTATGAATATCAAGGGCACCGTATGAAATTACTTTTTTTTAGTTTATGACTCTTATTTATGGCAAATCTTTAAACGAAAAGGAATACACAGTTTTATGCCATTCTTATGCAGCAAACAGCTCACTAGCATTTCAGCGATTTATTCACACTCGTGTCCTAAAAACAAACTCCTTTGTAACTGCACATGCCACATATTATGCATTTACAACCAATGCACTTTCATTTGACGTTAGAACAAAATACCCCCATCTTCCACGAAGAGGGATGAGATAATAGAACAAAAGCATTGCTACATCAAATTATGGGTGACATAAAAATTATCGACAGTGCAAACTCTTCAAACAGGCACGGTAAATGGCGAGTCCCAAGCAATTTTGCATTCTTAATTCTTCTAGGAAGAATTGTTTTCAATTTTTATCGAATCTTACGAGCATTAAGCATGATGCACATTTCTGATATCTTGTGACGGAAGAGCTCCACGTCTATTTCCCCCTACATAAACGTCATTCACAAATACAATGCAGTTGTCCTCCTATTAATAAACTTTATTGTCCTAGCATGTATGCTTTTTATGCTCTATTGTCAAGAGACTTGAAGACTGGTGGAATTAAAATCAAAATAAATCATACATAACTGAACTGAAATAATAATAATTACTGATCCGTGTGTTAACTCTCGAAGAGAAATTACATACTAAAATTGTGAATGCTATTTCAGTCACTTCAACTTTTGGAGTGGCTTGATCTCCTTCAAGAGACAATGGCTACATATGAGATGTGAGAATTGCATAATATTTATGACCACATTAACATAAGTCTCAGCATTCAATCATCGCTAATTGCGTGTTACTTCTGGAATACACACGACTTTTTATTTTCCATCGTTAAGTCTTGCGAATCAGGAAGATAATTTAAATGTTCTGTTAACTCTTTTTTGTCACCGAGTAGTTCCACTCGGTCTCTGTGAAAATGTTATATCATCCCATAGACAAATACATTTATTAGTCTATGATATCATCCGTGTGTAAAAAGGTTGTTGACCAACGTCAAAGGAACCAGGAATAAGCATTAGATCCCGTACCGTGTAGTCCGTCTGTTCACGCCTCATTAGCTCATCGAAGCGAATACAACGCGTTTTAATAAGAAGAGTAGTTTAAGGGGTTTTCTCGTGCTTCTTAAGTGAACAACTAGCAACCAAATGTACCTTGGATATCAATCGAAAACTGCATTATACTTACACAATGAATGCAATGGCGGATAATCAACGCGCATCGTCACAGTCACATCACAAAAATTAATTGAAATACACACCAAACAAACATTAAATGCAACCATGTGCAATTCTACTATTATTTGATGCTTCCTATTCAACCAAAATCATATTATGCACCTGCTTTCTGCATTAAGGCCCAAAAAGTATACAAGCGATATAATATCAAATGAAGTAATATTGTTTCAAGTCTCTACATTCTGCACACTTTTCGTTGTTTAACACTACACTTAAATTTTGAAAGTATTGAAACACAAGAAGTAACCTATTATCCCTCCTCACTGATTCAATGCACAAGCGTGACAGGAAAAACTCTTGAGGAAGTAAATTTTGGAAGGAGCAATGAGTCAGAACATTTGTGAGCTTTGATGTAGTTATCCACATGAATATTTTAAAGGTTTCATAGCTTCACTTATCTAATTTATCGATGAAAATTTTTCAATCGTCATTTAAAAAATTTACAGTTGTAACTTGTTGCAGATATTTAAGTGCATTTTCAACTTTTTGAGTCGACCGCATGGAACTATGAATTGCTAATTTTTCAACGTCTAAAGTCTAAATTTTAGTAGATTTTTTCTTCTTGCAAGCTAAGTACGTCTGTCTTGTAAGCTAGTCTGGGTTGGGAACAGCGAAGAGTTCGTTCCTACCCAAACCTGCAAGTTGTGGAAATAGTGCACCAGTGCACACTGCTAAAAACTGATGACCGAGTTTGACTAAAAGGTTTTGCTGTGCATCGAAACCTCCCATTAGATTCAGCTACGGTTCACTTGTAAAATGAAAGTAAAATGATCCTGAATAAGGAGCAGAAAGAAAAACCTTTAAACTTTTAAACTCCTTATTATCTTAAATGGTGTGTAATAATAATGGGCTGATGTTTGTGCGTATGTTCTAAATAAGTTTTTGCTTAAGCCAATTTAAACCTCCATTGAGGATAAGAGACGCATGAAATGAGCAAATTACAGCGACTTCTTCTTCAATAAGACCCTTCCATAGATGCATCGTGCGTGTTATTCTGGTGCCTCAGAGTAAAATAGTTACAGAGAAACAGAGAGATTTAGATTTCAGGTATTAAACACAAGAATCATACAAGTCAGTACTAACTAACAATTCTTTAATCTAAAAAATGGTGATAATTTTGCTAGATTTCCTCTACCATGTACCTTATTGACTGGCTTCAGTTTCGTAGCTCATAAGCAAAGCAAAGCTTTCTGGTATACATAAAAGTTCAAAATCGTAAGGTAATAATGTCTAATGGATTAATATATATGGAATACATTTGTACGATTACTGACTTTTTTGTATTTTTAATAATAAAATTTTAGAAATCAGCAGGAAAAATAGTACACTTTTTAGTTGTGCACAAATACTCGATCCTGCCTTGAATACCCAACAAAACATTTGCACAGGCATTGTGAGCCATGTTATCTCCTTTCACGCTTAAATGCACCTTTTACTCCCACTTTCATCAACTTTGCTTATCCATGGTAATATATGATTACAGGGAAGTTTTGTACAAAACTGCAAGAACCACCTTTAAGATTCCAGAGGCTCGGCACTCTACTCATTATTTATTTCACGAGGAATTTCATTTGGCAGATGACCCTCGGATAAGAAGGATGAGATTCTTCCGTGTTACTTTTTACTGAGTAATGAAAAATAGTTAAAAGTAGCCTTGTATACATTCCCATGTAGTACATAATGGTATTCTGTATTCTATTTAATGCACTTTAATTCATGAGTGGAAATGGAGTGTGGGATGCCAGCAAAAATGTCAGTTAATCTCGTTGATTGTTCCCAATAAGCAAGCCCATATAACCCACAAAGTCACAAATAAATTAGTTTCAAAAGGCCATCGGCTCATCACTGGGATGAGGAGGATTATATTGTGAGTGAATTTTGATTTCATATGCACACAAGCCATTAGAAAATGGAAGTTTTTCTGTTTAGTCATGCAGTGAATGGCTCTTCAATGAAGAAGCGGATATCATAATACCGATATTATTAGAATCTCTTCACTCCGATTGGTTTACATGTGTCACATCCCATTCTATGAAGCATCAAGGCGTTAAATCAAGTTAGATTTGTATAACTCGCTTTTGCACGAGAAGATATCCATCCTGCATCCTGCAGTGAATGACAGCACTTCCATACAATCTACAAGCTGATTTCTAAGAATTCCAACTGTTCCAAGACTACTGCTGTGTGAACACACAGATTCATACGTGCACCAAAATATTGTTACCTCTTTTTACCTCCTGTTCAATTCGTCTTCTCTTATTCGACCCCCACAATGACTGTCATCTTCAAAGATCATCTCTTGAGTATCTCAAGACTAATTTTCCATGTGTCAATTTTAATGCATGCAATCCTAACCCACTGACATCATCGCAGGCAGAGCAGTTCATTCATAGTCCTCTAAGTGCATACTTGCAGTTAAAGCTAACTCCACCATTAAAAGCACCACAGGTTAAATTGTTGTTGTACTTGCGTCTTAAAAAGTACCGTCAAAGTTTCGAAACATCTAATCATCGCTTAAGAAAGGAGAACGCAAGGAAAGAGTGACTTTACACATAGGGATAGTGAATTGAGGATTTGTACTTCAAGAGTGTGTAATTCAGCTTCTCAGGATGAGAAGTGGAGATGAATAGCTGATGAACACCTCGGGACTAGGATAGAGATGATGATAGTCAAGAATAAATAAAGTTAGAAAGGAAAATCTTTGTGGCAAAAGAAAGGAAAAGTTGTGTTCTATTTCGAATATAACAGGACAGGACGGATTTCTAATTTCGTATGCGCATACATAACTAGTGGGCAAAAGAGATTGGGATGCACATAAATAAATATACATGTGGATGTTATTATCATAAATTACCAGCAAAACTGCACACACGCTACATCCACGACAAAGGTACAATAATTACTGACAACTGTGCTCAAAATTTGACCATACATGAGACTCGTGGCTGTTGTTATTTCATACCAATGATCCTTGTGAAATTCCTTGAAAGTACTACACAACTGTACACTTCTTAGAGTGAAGGACGACTGATCGTGAGCTTCAATATGCAGCTGAAGTAAAATCCAGCTCTCATGTAACGGGATACGATTGCTACTTCAATTCTTAGTGTGTATATTTTTCATAAGTCCCTGCTGGACATCCCTTTATAACAGCTTGCCTTTCCTGCTGGACTTATTTAGATTATTCACCCTAAGGAACGTACTAATCAAACCACATGAACAGTATCTTTATTGGTGGGTATAATGGTCTAAAATTGTTGTTATCGATCCCAAAAATTGCCCATTTAGTAACAAAACAAGAGAGTTTTAGAGTTCTAACTGGCTTGTTAAAAAATTTGCAGATTATATCAGATAAAGTCAAAATTACTTGCCAAATGCAATTTTTTGCTTGAAGGGAAACTAAATATTACTACTCTAATTTATTAACGAGAGCAAATAGCAAATGATGTACGTGAGGTCTTGTACCAAGCAATTTGATTAATACTCTGTGTTCCAATCTTTGCCAAAAAAAATGCAACCTAGGTATATTATTGTTGTGCAGATTGACATAAATATTACCTAAATCTAAATCTTTGAAAACTTCTGTAATTTTGAATTGATAACTTAATATTATTATCTCTGTATCAGTAGAATTGGAAGTTACTTAAGTTCGCAATGATTAAAAGATTGAAGTGAATGTATTTTAAGATCACGGGGAGATAATTACCGGTGGGGGCTCCTGGTAGTCCTCCAGTGTGTGGCCGAAATCTTTCACATTAACGGTGGTCATTGAGTCACAGTCCATCTTCTCTCCTTTCTCCATAATGAATGCTTCGGTTGTAAACTTTAGGAAACTGAAGTTGTAGCTAGATAGGAAAGATAGATCACAGGAGAATGCTGAAGTAGTGGTAGTTTCGAAGGGTTCACACGTCGAGGAGGACACTTAGCCAGTGACTGAGACAAACTGAACAAAGCGTATTAGTTAGTATATATGGGGAGAGTGAGAAAAGTAAGGTGGTGTGTGCCCAAGATGCATGCAACTTTGCAACCCTCTCGCTCACCTTTATTATCATTTGCAGATACAATTAGCTATTAGCTTGCTTACCACACTAACTACTACACGCTACACACTTATCTCTCCTTCTTTTTGAAAGTGCAATTTAAGCTGAAGAGGAGCAAAAGGTTCTTTGCTTGCATATAGGTTAATCCTCCCAAGCATAAGAAACTTCTTGTCATTAGTTCACTTAGCTTTTACTTCTAACTTCTAATACCGAACTCACCCTACACCCTGCAATCAAATCTATGATGGTCCTTTTCAACAAACACTTCAGCAGAAATCAACAACTTTTAGAATTACTATGAAGAACTACCACAGGAAAAACATCCTTTGCCACACGACGCTCCTTCTTTCCATAAAAGATGTGTAAGTCATGGCTCACGCAAATTAGAATGTAACTACAATTTGAAATAACTCAAAGATGACTTAAGAAAAAAATTAAGTAGGGAAGGCGAAGGGTGAACAGTATTCTCCATTTTTAAAATCATAGCATTTTCTGCTCACAATTACTAGGGAAAATATAAAAATATGTACCTTATTCCAAATAACTCACTAAAGAGATCATGTTGCGTACGTATCGTGTCATCTATTAAAATATGAAAAAATCGAGGTAGAAAAGTGAACTGTATGTAAGCAGAAGAAGGCAACTATTTTACTTTTTATAGTAAAAATAATCCACTAGTTAAAATGCTAAGAAGTGGCAAAGGTAGGACGGAAGAATGACAATCTCGATCCTGTTTCTGCAAAGTGCATCAACATCCACATTGTTACAAAGAATTTACAATGTTTACTCAAGGAGGACAATGAATTGTATGACATCCAATGATTCACGTAAAAGTTTACACACACATAAAGCCTTATCTCCATAATTAAAGTGGAGGTTTAATTAGAAGAAGAATAGTGAATGGTAGATAGATCATTGACAAACTCTCATGGTACACAGACACACATACCAACTTATTACCTTTGCCACTCACTTCATTTTAACGCCACCACTACGAGCAGCAAGAACTGCCAAGAACCATCTCAACAACATTCACCGATTCAACAACAAACCACCTTCTTATGAAGAATGACTTTGATGACTGTGCATTGCAAAAGCACATGGAAGAAGAACTAGGTTAACTTTTATTCTTGTTTTTGTTACACTTGAGAAGTTTACTTGTCCCGTGCTACTTGGTGGATTTAAAAGTTTAAAGCATTTTGCTCATCATTCAACTGCAAGTCTCTCATAATGGGATCGTTTTGCTAATTGTGTTCCATTCTTATTGCGGTTTCCTAGCTTCTGAATGAAAGAATTTTATTCATACAACCGAAATACCAGAAATGTGTAGAAATCAACGTGAAATTTTATTTGAATGAGATACTCACTGCTGCTAGCCAGTCAGTCAATAATAGCCACATCATATGAGGTCTAACTGATTGACAAAAATATTGTACTTCTTCGCACACAGACGAACAGAAAGCAGCTCATGCATTTTTAATTACGTGGCGTAAAATCACATTTTTCAGATGCCTCATATTAAAGCTACTTCACGATTTGGAAGGACAATTCAGAGTTTCGACAGTCTTTCAACTATCAAGAAAAGCTTTTCTGGGATCATAACTTATGTGGGGCACTGTAAGATTTCTGAAAACAAGCTTTTTATTTTACTTTGTGGTCGATCGAAGGGAGAAATATGACATCGGCTGTCGGTAATTAACTGAGACTACAAAAACCTGCTTAGCAATCTTACATGTCATCACTCACCAGATCTGATACCTTTGTTATGATTGAAAGCTGCAATTAATTAAAAGAAGTTATTGGTAGGCAAAGTAAGAAAGTCATTTGTTACAGTTTGTTTTGTTTGGTAATAGAAGACTCGCATTGATTAGAATTAGTCAGGAAAACGTGAAAAGTGTGTTTCTAAAATGTTTCTGTCGCAAGTAGCAAGTAAGTTCCTGTTGGTTGATACACTAAAATTGAAAATCTTTACTTTATCTACTTTTCCCATCAAGTCAACCACAATAATATTGATATGGCATGTACGAAATGAACCAAATTACAATTCAAAGGTTCGTTTTGTTTCTAGTGATTATGCATTACGAATCTCGCAAGACTTTCACTGCTGAGTGAGAACAACTTTAAGCATGTTATGTCTATGAAGATAATTTAGCAGGATCATTATAACTTGGACACGCTATTTTATCATTGAAAATAAATGAATCATTTCGTCACAAACACAATAAACTCGAGAAGCGAGCTGTGCAACACAACACTTATGCTAACATTACCAAGTAAGCAGTAAAACATCCTTAAACATTTTCGCACTGTCACATTAATTTTTATCAAATGCCTTCTGTACATATTCCACACATGATAATTGCATACTCCGGAGTACAAAAGTACGAAGCATATCTGAAACATATGTTACTGAATTCTAAACGATAGTTACAAGTTTCTCATAATTAAACATTACAATCGGTTGCGTGTGTACACTTCTAGTGCAATGCAAAAGTACATCGTTTGAAATAATTTAATTCAATTTAATACGAGTATTCCAAGTTTCCAAAGTTCTGACCATTTCGGCAACTTTAAGTTGCGTCACACACTCATAATACTTCCCCTTCTGGCTAAGAACTTTTTAAAAATTTTATAAGTTTCGATACATTTGATTCCATATAATTTAAAAAAATCGTAGTCATAAATGAGACATTCTAGTCTTTTACAGTATGTTTCAGAAATTTCGTAGAATTCTGGAAACTAGAGAAAGTTCGTGTCCAGGAGACATGGACAGCGAGGAAGGAAATCTTGAGGAAGTCGAGAAGAAGAAACGAGTGTCCTACTCGCGTGAGATGAGAGGCGCAAGTGTCTCTGTCTGCCGGGAGGAAAGGAGCGCAGGACTCACGTGACCGTCTCCCTCCAAACTCCCGCGCTCCATTCAAACTCCCAGCTGAACAATTTGTGCCTTTTCATTCTCATTCTCCGAACTGACGATGTTGTTGGTGGACGGATGGCCCTCACTTAATTGAGATTCACATTTAAGCAACCAAGTTTGTGGCAGCTGCACAAACTCTTTCTCGATCTTTAAATTTCTACGCTCTTTCTTAGAAGAAGCCTCCTCCAGTTCACTAACTTCGTGCAACTTTAAATTACACGTTAAAGTAAGTTGCAAACTCAGTCTCTCCCCAACTAAACATCAAGGTTGTTTTTAATCATCACTTTCCTATTTTTATATTTTAGTTCTGGAACCCGTGGAGATCGCTAAATACTAAATTACTTGTGAAACTGCGTATTGCTAAATAATCAACGGTAATTATCTAATTTATTATTTTACTTTCATTTACACTGTTTACATTGCATTCATCATTAATTTGCGTTTAGTTAAAAGTTTACTTCAATTGAATTGAATGCGTGGGTTAAAAAAGATGTCGTACGTGGCATACTGTCCGTTTTTCTAAGTGACGCCACGGCAACGGCTGTTTGAGAACGACAACGAAAAACCAATCTACTTTTTTTGGTGTCAAAGATTAGGCTGAATGTCAACCATTTGACAAGGTGGGAGGAAGATTGACTTTCTAGTTAGGCTTGCAGTTGTGTTTATCTAAGTTGGTTGAAAACGTCTACATAATTTTTAAAATAAGGTGAGGAATAGGGGAGGGGGGTGGTTTTATGACTATGACTATTGAGAAATATAGAGACACAGGGGGCAATGAGTGAGTTTCGCGCGTAAAGTGACTAACTAAAAGAGCTACCTTTTCCATTTCTGTATGCACTCTCAGCCAGCTTATAGGTGATAGGTGAATTAAAGCCTTAAGGTGAATTATAGTAAACTAGCACAAAAAAGCCCCGTGAAGGGGCTACAAGCGTCAAATGGAAATAACTCAAGAATTCGCAATTTTTAAGGGCCTT
>JAQGAC010000792.1:0-19118 GCA_034696585.1 Isotomurus maculatus
TCTAAGTTTAGACCATATGTATTGATAAAAAAATTTTGGAAACAATCGGGCTTAAGCCGCCAAAGATGTTCCATTGTTAGTAGTCTAGTTAATCTGAATCCGATGAGCAGAAAGCTTGAAAAGATCGAATCGCACTTAAGCAGCCGCGATCAAAAAGAATCACTGTCGTTTGTAAAGTTCGTTTTGAGCACCCATTCAAAGAGTTTCGACGAGGGAATGAATGCGCTGGAGCGGATACAAGAGAGGGGCAAAAATCTTAAGCGTCCGTACTTTTTTGTATCATTAGAGAATGCGACAAGGTTAAGTGCTAACGACAAACAGCGCCTGGATGCTGAGGAGATGGAAAGGAGGGCAAAAGAGGTGGCTTCGTTTGGACAGGCCTGGCTTCACACAACTACCGTTGCAATGCGTGTGATCTCACCAGCAACTTATTACCTGAAAGAAATTCCTCTTGTTTATGTACCAGTTATTCACCCGCAGGTCATTGTTAAAGGAGTATGGTATAATTAAATGATTACTCATCATAAGTATAAGAATGTAAAATAATTATTCGAAAAATTGTGTTCCTCTTTCTGTGGTTTGCTTTAAAATAAATCACTAAAGTTTATTCAAGATAGAATTATTTCACTGACAACACAATCTTATTCATAAGTACACTGAGTTATTATATTCTGTACAAGCATTAAGAGTCACCAATAAAGGATACCCAGGCTTACCAGCTACACAGAAATCAACGGAAGCACCTTAATCCTAAAATTCAGAAAATCGTCATCGTAGTTTCAGAACTTCCCCTAAACTCATTTTTCTACGGCAGTGAAGCAACAAGCAATTTATAACTGACATTTTAGAATAACGAATGGTCAATAAAAATAGTACAACTTTTTAATGAACTCTAATAGTTTTGGGAAAGGCTAGGTGTCATTCAACGGAGTCTTTACAGATTACAAGAAAGTGTAATAGTGAGAAAAGAAATTTTAGAAGCAGATTCATAATTTAGAACAACGCTTTCACATCTTAGTTGCACCAGGTGTAAATAGGTTAATAGGCCGTCAGCATTTGAGGAAACTATAGTAAACCAATTGTGCAACAATTATGAGAAGAGCGAAAAATAGCAAGAAAGTATGGGTGTCATCAGTCCAATAAAAAATGTTAATTTTAGATTGGATGGCACACTATTGTGCGATGTTTTTATCCACTCGTACTTCCTGGGCTGAAAACAAATCTGTTCAGTGCCAATGATAGCTTCCTAACAGACACAAGGTGTGCTTATCTAGCTTTGTTGGGGCAACATGAAATTCCTCTATTTAGTGAGCATCGTTTCACTATACTACAGTTTGGTTTTTAACACTGTGAGTGGGCAGCGAAGACATCCAGGTAGATTGCACTTCTAACAAAATCTATTGACCTTTATGTTGTTAGATTTGGACTTTTAACATTTTCTTTTATCTCAGGTGAATTCCATAATTACTTCAGAGCCCCAAGCTGGTCATCTTACTTCCCTGGTCACGCAAGGAATTGGTGGAGTACAGTGAGTAATCCCTTTCGTCAACAACGACCTCCTTTTTCATTCATCCATGAAAATTCATACACTCTCCAAAATCCGGTGACGCATTATCCTGTCCATCAGCCCTACAAGAACAATTTTCGCCCTTCCGAATATAGAAATAATCCTGGATGGGGCTGGCAGAAAGGTCCAGTACACCCACAAGTTCATTCTGTACCAACAAGTCATCCACCGTACGGATGGACAACAGTTGAAATACCAAAAGATATGTGCAGGGAGATAATTGACTTAAATATAACCAAACCCTCTGACATTAAGGATGGTTGGGTGATATTGCTGGCGATTAGTGAAGAAAGACGTCAAGAAGTTGATAAGTTTACGCTTCTTGACCCAAACTTAATTCTTGTTCCTCCAACACCTCGGTCAGTTGTATCAGGCCAACCAATTCCGTATAATATTTCATCGATTATTCAGATTACTGCAGATCCCAATGGTGAAAACGTTCAAGAAACAGAACTCAAAAATATTACCTTAATTGAGGGCTCGAGCGATGTGTCTACAATTCCAACAGATAGTGGTGAAAAGTTAGAAGCCAGCTTGATACTTTACGAGCCCCAGTCATTTTCACCACCACTTAGAGGAAAAGACGATCCTAAGAAATTTTTCAGTGATGGACTTAAATATTCAGTAGGAAACAGGTCCGCTGGGCTTACTTATTCTCCAATTCAGAATTTCTTTAGAGAAGACGTCCTGTTCATGCGTGATTTGTTTAATCGTCTTCAAGATTTGGATGGAAACCAAAACTCGAGGATTTTAGACGGTGTGTCATCAGAAGAAAGTTGGGTTGACGTGGAGAACCTCGTTGGTCGCGTAGAACGGAAGTTTATTGCAGAACCTGACCATTCTGAACAGACTGTTCTTGACGCAGAATTTAATTTTGGACTACCTGTGGTTTACTTTCAATTTGAGAATTCATCAGAGCTGACAAATGCCTGGACAGAGAAGAGAAAATCTGAAGGCAAAACTTTTGACAGAGGAAGCTTAGTTGTTAGAAACTTTGGAAGTCCTCAGACGTATCAAGAAAACGTGAATGAAAACTTGAGAAGAAAATTAGAAGTTTACAGGAAGTTTGGTAGAGACACGTTCATCAGGACCGAGAGGAAAATTCAAGAAGATTACAAATTCAGCCAGTATTTAATTTGCCAGTCACGTGACTCTAACGGAAATTGTGGAGAATGTCCTCTGGACCCCATCGCAGGTGGATTTACTTCGGCTTATTTCAAACCGAAACGGTATATGAACCCATAGGTTAATAGGGCAAGTGGAAATTCAGCCGGTTAATATTTAGAAAATTTAATAATTAAAACTGTTTACAATTTATCATATTTTTAAGGGTCTAATTTCGATGTCTGAAATCATTTTGTACCGTTTAGTGCTTGACAAACAAAGAATCGCCTTCCAACATTAAAAACACACTGTTAGCCAAACTAGTTTATAATATCTATTAATGAACTGTAACTGTAAGCTTCAGAGCAACTTTATTCCATCCTTTACTTGAAAAGCGATTTTCTGCTGAAAAAGCCAATAAATTATGCTACTGTATTAATAAATTTTTAGTATCCCTCAGAGTAGAAAAGTCCTATTTATTAAGAAATAAGCAAAAACATTTTCATAGATAAGGTTCGAAAATATGAACAGAGAACGATGTAGGCACTAGCTTCACTATCTGCTGATAGAATTGGCATGTAATCTCATGCTACGTATGTAGCTCACATTCAAGCAAGAAGAAGACTACGCATAAGATAGGAAAAGGTGGATTGACAAAAAGACTCTAACGAAAGATCGTGATTGGCCAGGACGACTGTAGCGTAGATCCGGATGAGTTCCTCCCATAGACATGGAAGAAGCTAGATTAGGCACTCTGTGTCCAGGCATGGGGAGAGGGCGATCCTGGGGGGTCCACACAGTACTACCCTTTACTCCAATACAAAGTACTGCAGCTCCGCACGCGGGTCCACACAGTACTACACTCTTTATTTATGTGTCATGGCCGACCCCCAGGGCTGGACAGACTTGTAGTGCTAAAGATGGGGAAGTGACGAATCTAGCTTCTTCCATGTCTATGGTTTCTCCTGAGGACGGAGGAGGGGAGACCCTTCTGTGGAAAGGAGGCGAGGGCACTGTCAACGAGAGTAAAGCTGCGAGGAGGACGAGTCGCTGGCCGATGGATGAGAGATGGTGGAGATGTGGAAGTGTCGACGGAAATTTGTGAGGTCGACACGGGAGAGTTGGATGTGGCACAGTTTATTGAGAGGGATAAAGATTACAGAGTGGGGGAGGAAGGAGGTCACGGGGGTGACCTCGGATTATTAATACGTAATGATATTGCTGGGGGAGATGGTTTTACTCGAGAAGGAACCAGAATGGGAATGGCTGCTGCTCCTCCAGCAGCAAGAGATAAGATCCGCTGCTTGAGATAAGAGTTTGCAAGTTTGCAGCTTTTAAACCTTTCTACTCTCTCAATTTAAAACCCACGACTGCGAGATAGATCTTGAAGTGACAAAAAAGAAGTGGTCTTTATCTCTTATTGACGAAATTTGCAATTTTTTACTTTTGCTGAGACTTTCGCCCAATAAACTTGCGAAAACGTAATTTTTAACACATTTCTCCTTGTTACATGTTCATATGCTGTACCCTTAAGGGAACTAAGGTGATATACAAGGATAGGCAGCGTAAGGTCCACACTTATACGGCAATCTCTATTGCAAAATGTGGACCTTACACTCACAAGCTTTGGACATTACTGCCAACCAAGCAACATGTAAGAGCTTTAAACCTAATACGACACGTATAAGTCCTAAAAATAAGTTCTTCAAGGTTTTGTCCCTTCTTTCACATATTTTGCTTGTGAATACGTAAGTGAAAAGTTTTGGTACTTAAAGAGAAATTGCAGGTAGCAGATTTATTCCATATTTAATGAATTTGAGACATAAATTATATGAAGAACACAAATTCAATTTATTTAATTTACGGGAGGAAATTAAATTCACTGAATATTCGCTTGACTTCGGGTTTACATTACTTAAAGATAAAATTATCAGAAGGAATCTCAACACGTTGTATCCAATAACCTAATACACAATATAAACATAAATATATTTTCGCAAGCAATTTGGTGGTTTTGAGACAAACTACAAAATCCACTTTTGGAATAAACGAATTTTTCGTATCACATTGCTCGATCAAAAACAGATGATGAAATAAGGGGCTTTAAATTTAAGGTGAATAATGAACGCGTAAACAATTGTAACTTCAAGCAAAATGGAAACGTACAGGATGGACCGCTTCAATTGGAGCAAACTTCAACGCTATTACTTACTTAGAACAAAACCTACAAAAACGTAACTTGTGTTTCAGGATATTTGTAGAGTTAAATTAGTTGTTGTCGAGCTATGCCACCTCCTATATTATAATCCAGAATTTTTTGTAAAAGATGTAGGGGAGGAAACATTATCCTTGAGGCCGGGCAAAAGGCTCGAAGTACAGTTTGATCTCTTCAAAAGATGGCCTCTCTCCGGGCTCGTTTCTCCAGCATTCTAACATAACATTTTCGTACCTAAAAGCATTCACAGACGGTTTAATTATTACCCCTTTAATACGCAGATAGTAGCAATGAGTACATTTCTTTGGTAGCAAACTGGGGTTTTGCAGGACGTCTGCCTCGTTCAAGTTCATCAACAAATTCTATTGTCCAACTTAAAAATGGCCAGGGCTCACATCCTGTGGAAAATATTTCATACAAGGTAACACCTAAAGCCCAGACGTCACTTTTTGAAGAAAAAACGCGGTACTGCATTGACTCCAGTGCCATCCATTTCCAGGGTAGAGGACACTTAATTGTTTACATTGTTGTCAAATTATTACCGTTCAGATAAAAATTGGGCTAAGGATTTGCTTCATACCGATGTTTTTTTCGTGTAGTTATCATCATCAGTTAATTGTCTTGACAAGCCAAAGTCACTTATCTTAGCAATTTTGTGTTCATTAAGCAGAATGTTTCTTGCCGCTAGATCCCCGTGAAGAACTTTCTTTGATTCAAGAAAAGACATTCCGTCTGCAATTTGAAGAGACCAAACGTTTAAGTCAAGAATGCAGAAGGACCTGTTGTCCTTATCTTCTATGTTCAGATATGACAAAGCGTTATCTTCGGAATTAATTGAGGTTGCGGATTTTCCCTCCATGCAAAAGAACGTCTGGTTCTTTCTCATAAAAGACAGAAGGTCTCCATTAGGACAATATTCCGTTGCTAGCAGTAAGCTACCTGGAATCCCAAATACCGCGTAAATATCGAAAAACACAACGATGTAGAGTTTAAAACAAGTTAAAAATTTGTTGAATTCTTACGTTCAGCAATTTTATCTCTGCAAGCAGCTAGAAGACCGATAACATTGGGATGATCTCCAATGTAGGCCCTTCATTAAAGACAAAAACTAAAACCTGGTGGCATAAATTAGTTCAACAGAGTTTGATTTTACATGATAAGGAGTTCTTTAAGAGAAGATTCAAACTCAGTAACGTCCTTGGGAGATTGGACAATCTTAACAGCCACAAGAATATTTAGTTCTCCTTTCCTTATGAATCCTTTATGAACTTTTCCGAATGCCCCTTCGCCTATTACAGTTCCTCCTACAAGTTGTAACGAAGACACTTTAAATAAATCCTAAAGTCGTATATACCAAGTTGATTTTAACCAAATTTCCAGTTGACGAGTGGTAATTCAAAGTTGTTGCACTCCGCATTGGAAATAAATGTGATGCTCTTCATGTCTTTGAAACCGTCATCGAACCTCTCAATTGCCTCCAATGTCTTTTTCCGGAAATCCGCTCGTTCCATTCGGTACTTGACAAGCAGGATCGCGCTCACAATAATAAACGCAGCAAACGCTATGCATGATGTGATGATCATAGCCAGTTTAAATCCTGAAAGTGCTGCATGGAAACAAATAAAAAAATACATGTAATACAAGGCTTGTCGTAGACGTACAGATAAGTTTATGGAGGATGCAGGAAATCCTGCAACGTGTCTTTAATGTAACCAATAAATTAAGACGTTTGCCTTTTAAACTTAAAAACGCAGCTTAAAAAACCTCCTCATTAAAACTACTCGAACCTGTTCTAAAATCGATATTGGTATTTCGAACGATAAATTTACAATTGCGTATAAATTTATGAAATTTAGTATCTAAATTGAGTAGTGCAATGCGTGAACAATATTTACGTAATTTATGCCATGTAATAGGATTAATTTTAGTAGAATCATTCTCATGGGTTATAATTAACTGCAAACAATTTAGCCGTGATAATTATGAGGTGTTCCTTGTAGTTTTCAACACACGTTCGGTTAAACTTCTCTAAACGCTTGATTACTTATTCTGGTGGTCTTTTTGTGAGAGACCACCCATTACTAATATTATTGCTTTATAACTTTACCAGCATTAAACGCCGGAATGGACCAACATACCACAATTCCTTATTTTGAAGACGTTAAAAGGGATTAATGTTGTTGACACAACGACATAGACAGTGTTATCTACTTTTAGTTGACCAATATTCAAAATTTCAACGTAATTATTTACGTTTCACGTTATTTACGTTAGACATTTACGTTAACTCCAAATATTGAAGCTTTTGATAAGTACTTATTTAGTTAACGACATGTGTGAAAGAAAAATAGTTTTCGACCATTGTTTCCAGCTTTTTTAATTCTGGGCGACTTCGAAATTATGTTCAGAATGAATGCTGAATGCCTAAGGTGTGCGCTATTACGTTTCCTTAAAAGTCCAGGTTCTCCGAGTTCTAAATTCTTAAATCATTGATTGCGTCATAGTTTCTAACACATTGGAGTTGACGAGGCACCATGTCATTCTTTGACTAAGTCATGACAGAGATTATTTTTACATACATAAAAAGTGCAATATTTCGTTCCCCAAAAAAATAATTCCAAACTGTCTTTTGACCAAGGTTATTAAGCAGTTTACTGCTTTATGTGATCCTCCTGTCCGTCCAGGACGGATTCTGTGCAAACAATTCTGTGCTAAATTTATCATCGATTTGCTTTTTGTGGCACATGTAATTCTAACACAATGAGCATTTTTTAGACGCTCGATTAAAAGTTGTGGCCGAGCATAAGCAAGCTTTTCACTGACACCTACCCCCTATTTGAATGAATGTTGTTACCAATTAAAAATCCATAGAATTTAGATTTCGAGCATCTAGGCTTAAATTCCGTCTGAAATTTTAACCCTTTCCAAAGGTTTTACATTTAATCAAACTTTTCGCTTTCTCATACAACCAAATTGATTAGGCTAAAATACGACTTTACAAATGCGTAATTTGCTACTAACCTGTCTGAACGCTTATTTCAAATGACACATAAGTCTCTCCAACCACGTTTTTGACTAAACAGCGATATGTTCCTGCATATGAGCTGTCGACATTTTCAAAACGAATAGTTGAAATTGTACTAGAATCTGTTTTGATTTCAGAAACATTGTAATCCAGATTCTATTGATCCATCAGGTACGTTTTTCATGCAATATTAATTCACGTGTCACTTAAAACTAATATCACGTGCAAATTGTTTATTTGGTAAATGACTGACTTGTTTTTCTGCATGCAATTTAAGATCCGGAAGAGGGATCCCCTGTCCAACGCAAGAGAAGATAAATTTTTGGCCAGGATTTAAGTATTTTTTGGACCCATTTTTGATGGCTGAGTCGGGGTCAGTCAGTGATGATTTGTCCAAGAGAGTCGCTGAAGGATATGCCGATTCTGCAAACAATGAAGCAGTGCTATACAATAATTGTTTTTCATTTACTTTGTCAAAAAATTCATTTCTAGGTTGAAAAATTGTTATTGAGCCTTAAGCAACTTTAAGTTTCAAGCTCATGTTAACATATCCAAATAGGTAAATTTTGTCATTGTCGGTTGCAGTATTAACGACAAAATAGTATACGTTGCATTTCCAAGATTTCAAAACTAAAACATCTTTGCTACCTAATTTTGCCAATTAATTTCTAACGTAACTCATAAAGGGAATAAATAGAAAACTTGTCCAAAAACGCAAACGAAACAAAGATAAAGATATTTTTATGAAAGAACCTTTTAGGTGAACAGTTGAACTTCTTCCCACCCATTCTGTGGTATTCCAGACTGGAAACAGGCAAGTAATGTTGAGCTTAGAGGAGTTCTTAGCGTCAAGAAGTTGTTTAGAGATAGGAAAATTGACTAAGCTGCTTGCTGCGCCTTCAAAATTTATTTTCGTGACATCGTCGTTCACTGTGTGTGAAAATCAAACTAATTAGGATGCTTTCAATAGTAAGCTAATAAAATCAACGAAACCTATCATACAAGCTATGCCATCATTTATCCCTTCTCCGGGAAACCCCCAGAGAACTATGACACCAACCGAGAATTTAGCTAAAGACGCTGCACAGCGAAAGCTTATGATTTCTCCTTTGAAAAACTCTAACGTGGTAGAACTTTCTTCAGTATTCGTAATTTGTGTAAGGTCTTCATTGTTAGCTTGTTCGCTCATATTACCTATTAATGTACAAAAATCAGAAATACATACAACAAATCAGGTGAGATTTCTTAACACATATTTACGCATTGTTTGCAATTGGAGGTCAAAATGCACACGAAATACTCGTCGATCATTTCCTGCTCTGTTGTAAAATATGACGTAAGGGTATCCTCTTCCCTCCTCTCCGAAATTGTAGAACAAACATGTTGGGCAGGCGGAGTTTAGTGCTGTTGTGGAGTTGAGATACGTTCTATTGACGCAATGCTCCGCCTAGTGAATTAGTTCAAGAAGTGCTGGAAGGCTTCAAGAGGAATAAAATATTTTCAGACTTTCAAAGGATTCTTACCAGTGATGGAGTGAGGCGATAGTGGTTCTCTGTCATCAGTGCGAAAGTGGGAAAGATTATGGAAGAGGCAGTGTCAGAGCCTTTGTTCCAAACATACGCTAAATGGCCAGGGTAGCCTGCTTCATCAGGAATATAGTACAGGGATAACAGGAACGGACATGAATTGTTGTCTTCTCTTCTGAAATTTTCCACGTTCTTTCTTTGCTTTTCAAAATCTGAAAAAAATTCATCAACTGAGATCGAAACAAATGAAATTGTTTAAAATGTACCTTTGACAAATTGATTTGAGATCATTTCAGGGTAATTATTGTTCTGAAGAACTAAGCTATCGGAAGAGACATTTGGAGAAACCAAAACTACTCTGCTGTTGCAGGAATCATGGATATCCTCACAGATAAGGATTACAGGAGATCTGTGACCAGGCTCAATAATTATTCTTGCAACTGCGGTAAATCGTTGGTTCGAAAGGTCTGAGTAGTTAAGTACTTCTCTGTAAGTATACGTGTGAAAGTCAACGGAGCTTTCTTCTGCCTAGTAATGCAAAATCTACTTGTTTACAACAGCAAAACACAAGAACAGATAATAAGAATGCTTTAACTTACCTTGTTACTGTCACAAACCCACTTGACAGGCCTGGTGTGGTTACAGATAAGCCAAACCCCAAGCCGACTTTCAAGAGGGCTGATAAGCTCCTGGCCATCAAATAAGTTTGTGTATTCCGAATATGCTGGAGATGAGGAATCAATAGCGATGGAGCCATCCCTATAGTATGTTATAAGAGGCGATGATCCCTCATTGGAATGCCTGAGTGCAGTTTTATTGCAAGTACTTGCAAACGAACTTTCAAAAGTCGATGTAATTACTAAGAAGCCTAACAAAGTGCTAATTAAGAAAAAGTTTGGCATTTTGGACAGTGCTTTTTTGTTCAGTGTTTCTCGAACATAAGCTGAAAATGCCCACAAGCAACTGAGAAAAGAGAAGAAGAATGAAGTGCAACAAGGAAACTGCGTTGGCTTTATGGTTTTGTAATCGAGACTTTTGATGAAATGAAATAATGTGTTAAACTTCCTTGCCATATATTATGTTCACTGTGTTGTAAACTTGGGTTTCATTTCTGTTGACTGGTGTAACTTGGGGATTTCTGTTTCTTCGTCAGTATGTTAGGCAAAACTGCGTGTGCAATTTGAATACGACCGATTATAAAGAATATTAAGTCAGGATATCATGACACGATACGAATTGACCTCATGATCAATATTTTGCGTCATTTGAATTGAAATGTGGAAAGAAATAGGTTTTCCAAATCTATCTTTTATGTTATGCTGATGACAGTTTTCGTTAATGGGTTAACTGGGACGTAGGATCCTGATGATATGGACGTGAAGTCACGAGCAAATGCTTAACCCAATATTGCAAAAAAGTGGACGGTAGAGGCCAGTTTTGTGGAATCTGTCGGGATTGTTTGATTTTTTACTTCTTGATAGATTCTTAGCACTCAGGTTGGAATATGTGTTTCTTACAAAAATATTAACAAAATATTCTTCTAATACGCACTTCTAATATTTGTCGATTCAAAATACTTCCAAAAGAATGGGAGTATTAGAAACTTACTTTACCCTAAATTATAAAGTTTATGAAATCAAATCAAATTAGTTATGAAATTAAAGCGTGAAAATAATAGGGAACACAAGGAAGAAAGGGATGTAATTGAACAGGAAGTAAATAGTAAAACATTAAAGACACGATAGCAAGGAATCTTAAGCTCATTTAGACTCTGTTCAGCAAATTTTTCTCTTATTCCCTTACGACATAGAATGGTTTTTTGAATGGTCGAAAAGCCTGCCAGGAGTTATACTCATGCATGCCCGTAAGACGACAGTAAACCACTAGTAGGAAATAATTTCACAAGCTTCAATTTTTGCTGAACGTAATTGTAATTATTTCAAGTAAATACTGCAAGGCGTAATCAATACTAGAGACCGACTGAGCATTTGGTTTCATTTCCTACATTCAATGCTGACCAACAAATTTGTTTAAGCAATCTAACGAACGAATCTTTGATCGCTTAATCAACTTGTGTCTCTCAATGGAGCTGGCAAGGGATTGCTTGCATACATTAGGAAAGATACAAGGAAAGCGTTGTAAGGAAACTGGAAGCCAATTTATGTTCGCAAGTTAAGTGTAATAACATAATCAGGATGTATTTGGGTAAACCATGTTTAATCCCTACATAGATAGTTTGAAGCCGGTGCTCTTTTAGGTCAATATATATTATACAAAGCCCTCCCATTGTACGAAGGACTGATGAAATGACCATGCAAATGTACACATCTAAGTCTTTAGCTCTTACTAAACATTTTGCAATGAATATTAAGAGCGAAGTTGACCGCAATATTGCAGCGCACAAATACGCACAGGGAAGACTAGATTACTGCAATTTTTTGTCCACAAATGGCACACAAAAACACATGATTAAGAAGCATTTGATATAAATTCTGCATTAGCTGTCATACCAGGACTCGAATGATTTTTGAGCATGGAGAACCAAACAATCGGTGCATTTGTCCTTCTGCTAATAAATGCTCTAAGCAGAAGCGGCGTCTTTGGACTCCATGAAGCCTGCAGAAACAGTGCCACTAATTTATCCCTGAAGGTGGACCGAAGCTGGACATATCTCGACGAGCTAGTTTTTATTAACGAGAAAAATGGGCTCAATAAGGAAATTCGTACTTGTTCGCATCCTACGAAGCCAGTTAAGTGGGAACTGTATTCTCCAAACAGTGTAACTCCATTTTTCCAGTAGCAAACTAACTCAAACCATTGTACGTCAAATAATCTTTATACTTGAATATAAATTTGCAGCATATTCTGGACGTTATCCTCAATATCTATTGGAGAAATGCCACAGGTTATTACTTTGGAAGCTTGACAATTAACCCTATTTCCGTCAACAATAATTTACAAGCGATTTTTACCTGTCGTTCCACTGGGAATGAAAGTGATCCTTGCGAAAGTCTTTCCTTTATCTTCACCAATTCTTTTGTCAATGCTGCACAAGGTAAAATTTTGTGGCAGAAGTGTGATCTTTAATATTTAATATCAGGCTTGGGTCATAATCAGTTTGTGCTACAGGTTTCGTCGAGATGCCAAAGCCACCTGCAAGTACAGATTATGGGACTTCCACAAATGGTTGTGAATTTGTTTTGCGTTATCGTGTAAAGGGCAAGGGTAACTTAGAGTACAAATGGGAGACCACGGAGGGAGAAAAGGCGACTATCAATCACACGATTACAAAAACAGCGTCTCCTGATTATTTTCAAGGACTATACGCTACTGAACCTGAGGTAACTTCAAGTTTCCATTATTCTGTAATCAGATGTACAAAAATTCTTTCTGATTTTGGAATGTTTAAAGAGACCAGACTGCGTGAAACTCTTAGACCTCAACGAAACCCAAAATTGTGCAGGCTGTAAAGTTGTTGGAAATAAAATTGGCCAGGACTATGAGATACTCGCTGCTGTAATTTTCCGAGCAGATTTTGCAAATAGTACATTTATCGCTAAGGGTGTTTTTGATGCCTTCAACAGGCTCGAGGATCAAAGAAATTTCTGTAAGCTTTGAAATATATACTGGCTGTGTTTCAATTACAATTTCGGTGGGTATTTTACGACAATGTAGACTGGAACTGGGAAGTCCAAACGGAGCAAATGATAAAAGTAAATGCTCCATCGGTATTCTACGTGAACAAACCAGAGAATGTTACCTGCTCCATTTCTGGAATATTCTTTGCAGTTGGGGCTGCCCTAAATCTCACAAGTCTTGAGAAGGATGACATTTCTCGATTTAGTGAAACTGAATGTAAGATTTTATTTATTTACTGGTATTTATACATTCGAATATGGATGGAAAATTTTATTTGACGTAGATTCTGAAATCTACAAGCCAATAATGTCCGCAACCAAAGAGCACGGAATGAGGGAACTCACGCACCAGTTCGTATTCCATCGGGAATCTCAATCGGAAGAAGTCGTTTGTAGTGCTCCTCTAATTGACTTCTCTCGGGTCGTTTTGAAACGCTTCGTGTTTTCCGTGATAACTCCTACAGTTCCTGTCATTTTAGAGCCAAGCTATGACCAAAGGCTTATTTTAAACGCAGGAGAAACATATGAGTTAGAATGTAGGGCACGAGCGACACCCCTGGCGGATGTCCATTGGACATCTCCTGTGGAGGTCTTGTTGTCTATCGAAAAAGTAAATTTATCCTTATAACTATCAACTTTGCTCTTATTTTAGAATTTGGACTTGAACCCTACAGTTACGGAGAATAAAGGTACAGGGGAAACAACGAGCAAAATTGTAATAACTAATTTCCATGGGAAATATGAGGGAACGTATAGATGCAATGCTTCTAACCACCTGGGAATTGCAGCCAGAACCGTCAACCTTCAATTACCGAAAGGCCTGTCAATGAGGGAAAAAATTTTATTGATTGGTGGGCTTGGAGGTGTGGCTGCGGTATTTGTTTTTGTACTTGGAATGATGTACAGAAAAATTGCACTCCAGCGACGAAAATACGAATCAGAAACGGACAAAGCCAAACAAGATTTCTTGCAGGGAACTTTTAGCGAAAATAAAGCAGGGTCTGTTGGCGACTTGTGCGACATGAAGGTCCCAGAAAACATCACGTCTGAATCTCAACCGTTTCAATCGCAACCATTTGATCATAGATTCAGTGTTCCTCTAGAAAACTGGTCGATAGGTTTACAACTATATTAGATACGTTTCTTTTTGAGGATTTCTTATTCATTAACAAACATAACCTTAGATGACAATATCCTTGGAATGGGTAATTTTGGGGTCACACGTAAGGCAAAAGTATCGTTTCCCTCACAAGAACCTGTGGAAGTCGCAGTAAAGACGTTGCTAAATGCCGAAAATATCGATGAATTCAGACGATTTCTTTACGAACTCAAGCTCATGCAATGCCTCAGCTATCATCCCAACATCGTCAGTCTCGTTGCTTGCTGCATAGAAAATATTGATCAACGTAAAAATCATTTTGTTTATTGAATTTTACTGATATTTATTCCAAAATTTTCAAACCCAAACAATGTGGACCTTTAAGGTGACGTTCTGATCGGTGTTGAACTCTGTTCTAAGGGAAATCTAGGAGATTATCTGCGTAAACACGGCCCTAAATTAAATCACTTCATCCAGAATAATTCTTCCCAAGTGAATTGCAATGCGCATAACAACCTTGACGTGGTTGTGTCTCCTGAATGTCTCTACTTGAACTTGGAAGGCAACAATGACCTAACAGACATCGATCTTTACACTTGGTCTCTCCAAATCGCCATTGGAATGGAATTCCTAGCTAGCAAGAACGTGTAAGAAAATAAGATTTTTGGATAATGACACATATTTGAATTTAACTTCACTAGATTGCACGGAGACCTGGCAGTGCGGAACATCCTTCTAACTTTTGACAAAGTCGCTAAGATCTCCGACTTCGGACTTTCAAGACATCTCGATGAAAACTTAAGCTACAAGAAGAAAAGTCAAGTAAGCTAACATGCTGCTACTTCAAAGTTGTTGCTTCCATTACTTTTGCACAAACTTCTATTAAAGGTAGCAGTACCATGGAAGTATTTAGCACTGGAAAGTTTAACAGCTTGCAACTTTTCAACGAAAAGTGACGTTTGGGCTTACGGCATCACAATGTGGGAGATTTTCTCTTTGGGCAAAACACCTTACGCTGGCACCTGCATGGGAGAGGAATTTGTCAATAATATTCGAAATGGAAAGCGACTTAAAAAGCCAGATAAAGCAACTATTTGGATGTAAGCAGCACAGCAATCAATCGAGGAAGAAATGAATCATAAGTGACATGAAATTTGCTAATTTTTAGATATGAACTGATGACAGAATGCTGGCATGACGACCCAATAAACCGACCATGCTTTACTGATTTGAAAAACCAATTTACCACAGTCGTTGAACAATTACACGTCGTAAGAACTAAGGCAAACTTCGCCTAAATTAGATTGTGCAAATACATTAATATACCCAGCTCCTAGCTATATATTAAATTGGCGATAGTTTTGGGTGATATCATGTGAGCACATATTGGTACATAATTAGAGCGTAATCAGAGGCTAACGGGTGTGTACTTCTGTATTTTTGTCACAAATTATCTGTAAGGTACATATAGTAAAATCAATTATTTCTTGTGCTTACAGCAAGATCTACATATCAAATTGATAGTGAAATTGCTAAAAAAGTATGTTTTCGAGATATTTGGGTTTGAGGAATAAAGAATTTAGGTTAGGTCCTTCCACGAAATCTAATCGTGTAACTGAACCAAATGAGGCTTAAAAGAAATTTCGCTTCACATATTAGGCTTTAAGGTAAATTATCTTAACTCTTAACTTACAAGATCCTGCCAGGCAACCTTTTTAAACCTCATGCGGAACAAAATGGATGCGACATATTTAACTGCGATATGCTCCCGGAATATTTAATTGACTTAAAGTCCGCGCACCACCTTCAAGTAGCCTTCGTGCCAAAATGTATTTGTTTACTTGTGAATTCCCAAATAAACTTACTCAAGCTACTTTCATCACAATCTGCACTTTATTTTACGCAACTCTTTATAAACTCAATATTAGAGGCACATGCAATCTAGGAAATTTAGAGAAACAGCAATATAATTTTACAAATAATATTAGCCATAAAACCATTAAAGCACCAAATTTTTAGCCCAGTCAATTTGGGCTTATAAGATTAGTTTGATGTCTGTCTGTGCGTGTTAACACGATAACTTAAGAACGGGTTAATGTCTCGAGCTGAAAATTTTGCATACACTCTCTTCGTGTATCAAGAAAGACCGTATCAAATTTTTGAGTCAATCGATTAATCCTCTGTGACCGGTGGGGTCAACCGACCCTATGAGGTCTTCGCTTCCAATTAGCCACGAAGTAACGTTTCATTCAAACATTTAGGATCCATCGCTTCCAATTAGTTCATCATTTTCTGCTTCTGATGCGTCGATTAGATTATTCAGGCTGGAATATCCGTATCCGTCAAGGTTATTGGGTTTTTTGCTTCCTATCGGGTATGTTGAATTATACTCAGGAATTAACATGTAATCTGCGCTTCTTATTTTTTGTTAAGATCCGGTTGAAAAACATGATCGTGCCTTCAAATAGCTGAGGGGGGTTGGGGGCCCAGCCCTGCCATAGATTGGAGATCTACTTTGCATCACTTCCAATTTGCCAGTTAGTATAGTTGCATTGATGAACTTCCGCCTCTGTGATGTCGGGTAGAAGTAATATTCAGATTGGGATATCCGTTTCTACTCAGCCGTTTAGAAATATTAGCAGACTATCCCAATTGTTGCTAAAGTGCTGTAATTCTAGTGCACTTAAATGCACATCAATATTTTGTCCCACTTAAATACACTACGCCAAATATGGGTTTCTTATTTAAATCCAAGTCATTTGAAACGTAAGGGTCACTTTATATTTCACAAATTGTCTGGGCTATAAGGACTGCTTGGCATGAAGGTTTTATAATTGTTGGCATTCCCAAATTATTTGTTATTATTTGTTTGCTTTCTTTTAGATGGTATTTGAAGTATGTAGGCGTATCGCTTGTTCACCCCGAGTCTCTACCTTCTACCTTCTTCTACATGAGTTATTCCTTTGTGGCTAGTAATGAACCTCTCATGTCTCCTTTGATAACTGTGCTACTTATTCCAAATCATGAAACAATTTATTTTTACGATCTGTGTCAGGTTGTGAAGGTATGTGTGGAATGTGTTGGAATTGGAAGTAAATGATTGAAAGTAATGTCGTCATAATTAAGCTCTTCATTGTCAAAAGGAGAGAGAGAATTAAAATTGACCAGGAACTACTATTGCAGTACTGAAATTGATAGCGTATCTCTAAGTCAACTAAATCAGCTGCTAGGGTGCATTGGCGAAATTTTTGTTATGACTTGCGCATGGTGTTTTATAAAATTTTGTCAATTTCACGAAATACAACTAGTCCTACATTGTTCATTCACTCTTTGGTGCCTTCTGGTCACGAGTCCAGCACTTCACTTTATTATCAAATGCGAAATTGATTACGATTATATTAAGTTGCTCAGTGTCAACGTGCAATCACAAAATAAACAGGTTTCATAGTTTAAAGAGAATTTCACAGCTTAAAGAAAGAAACAGTAATTTTTTACAATTTTACAAATAATAGTTGCTATAAAATTCTTAAAAGAACCCTATTTCTTAAAATTGTTGGCCCAAATTATTTTTTGCTGTTTGTTTGTTTTCTTTGAGATGGTATTTGACCTTATGATGATGTCATGAATATTTTAATATGCGGTGCAAAAATCGCATTAGATGAATTGTACCTTGCCAAGTAGGAGGGTGTACAGTTCGTACAATAAATAAATAAACCAAGTGTGCAGCTAGAAGATATAAATAACTACAGGACGCTATGACACAGGAGAATCACCATTATCAGTCTTACATTTTTCTTGGAGTACCTTTTTGTTCTTCATGTCAGCAGCGAAAAAAGTAACAAAGCCTAAAGTTGCCATTCCTAGTAGAACTGAAGTCTCCACTAGAATGCCAACGTACGAACTGGAAACAAAGGAAATCGCAGAAGCACCAGACTCCATAAACTTAAATGTAGCAAAGGCTGGAGCAGAATTTTCTTTGTAAATTGATCCAAACATTGAAATCAACTGAGTTTGATAACAGGCATCTCCAAAACCTACCGTGTATAAGCAAGTAACTTCAATAAAAACAAGTCCCGATAAATGAAAATTAATTTGTTATTGCTTTTGTCCATACGTACCTAGAAGGACTGTGGAGATAATTGCTATTGTGGGACTTGGAGGTTGGAATACAGACACTTTATACGTTTCCTTATAGATTGACTCATCTGGAAGATTTAAGTAAACTAAAACGTAGCAAGCTGCGTGAACAATTAATCCAAGAAAGACAATTGCGCTGCGACCTGTAAAAGAACTCAATTTTAGGATATTTGAATTATAATGAAAGACTAAATTTGAATGCATTAAATTACCTATTTTTGAAGTTTTTGATCCTAATAAACCAAACACCGTTCCCCCAATCACTCCTCCAACACCTGTAAAAATTCCCATTAGACCTACAAGGCTTTTCGAATTTGACCCGAATCCAAGAGTATTTCCTATAGCAGTTGGAAAAACGCCGTTCCAGAAAGACTGCTCAATTCCAGCGTAAACCGATGTGACTGAGAGAAGTAGCATTGTGGGGGTAAAGAATATTTTGAAGATATCTTTAGCTGCAGTTTTAGCTTTGGCTTGAATGCTCTCCTTCTGTGACTCGGTACCTGTGTCAACTGAGTTTGAAGGTGGCTATGATTAAAAAATATTAAATGCCAAAATAAAATCATAGTTAGCTAATACAGAAATCGGGCATGAATACGTTGTAATTTGTCTCACATGCTTATTCCCGTCACATTCTTCAATTGCCTCGGTTATGTCGTTATCTCTGTTCATAGGAAAAGTTCATTAACGGCAACATTTAAATTAAATTAATTGTGGATGGCTTATACCTTCTGTTTTTAGCCCAGGTAATATTGGGCTTATAGGAGTACGTAAGGTGTGCGTCTGTCCGTCGTTCCGTCCGTCCGGATG
>JAQGAC010000793.1:0-19097 GCA_034696585.1 Isotomurus maculatus
GCACACAGATTAACTTATTTAAAATCATGAAAAAGACTGTGATCAATAAATAATTCCCATTAGACCTTTAAAATCAAATTATGAAACTGACAATGAATATCATGAAAGCATCTTATTTTCCGTAAACTTCGTTCAAAGCAGCGAGTGCTCCTTGGAATGCAGCGTTGTAATCCAGAGCTACTTCATTTCGCACAGCGTCGTTCCTGATGTCTTCGTATTCATCGTTTGGTCCTGGTCCTCCCACAAGTGCTCCATAAAGTACATTTGGATTAGGAGAAGGACTGGAGAACATCTCCCATCCACAGGTAAGAGGTGGAGCAGGACACGACCTGGGGCAACCAGAGACTCTCCCATTATTACCTGGATCAACTCATAAACACTGTTGAAAGCCATTCCAAGTGTCTTACGCTGCTCGATGGTGTTCGAATTGAGGAGGATTATCCCCGAATCCAACAACAAACGATCTACCCCAGTCACCCAGCATTAAGTCGATCTGCTCCTTTCCAAACGAGTTGTACTTCTCAGGAAGCAATCCCAACTTAGCAGCCTATGAAATGAATTATTAATTGGCTTATTGGTTCAGTAGCTTGTAATTAATTTTATAAAAGTCCACTGTTTCGTTAGACTTGAAGGCAGATGAAAATGGAATTGGAGGCTGATCGAAGGGATCCCCATTCAGACAAAAACACCAAACCCTTCGGAGTCCGTGGAGAATCGTCTACAAGACTGTCACACATTTCTACCAGCTTGACGCTGTACAACGAGGGACTGTCTTTGCTTAAGGCAAGAAGAACCTGCAAGTTGTATTCTTGGTAAGTCAAGTTTCGTGTGCAGATTAAATTTTGACCTACGTCAACTCCAGAAACTTTCCCATCCCAACTGTATCCAGTTTGATATTGCAGACTGAATTCGCCATAAAAGCTCTCGGCTTCTACTAGAAACTCGGATTGATTTGTTGCACGATGCAACCAGGCTGCAGCCCAGGCTAGTTCGTCCTCATAAGCCCATGAGCTGAAAGGTATTCATTATCATTTGTAGTTATCAAGTGATCATCTTATCAGGAGTGTGTTGATGGGAATTCAATATAGTGGAGAAGATGTAGCTTACGAGTAGAACGGAGTTGCTTCAGGAACACTATCGCTGTATTTGCCTCTATTATCCTTAGCAAAGTTGTACAAGGTGATGGCGTGTGCAAGAAGTGTTGCTGAGTATTCGTCATCAGTGCCTCGGAAAAGGATGGACGCTGCTGCAAAAGCTGCTGCTGTTTCTCCAGCTGCATCAGAACCAGGTTTCTCAGCGGTGATTTTGTATGCAGGACGGAAGTCAGTCCAAACTTCCGGACGGTCCCAAGAGTTGTGGTCTGCGGTTGCATTGCCCACTTGGATGTAGAGTTCATTATCAGATGTATGGCACTAGAAATATTAGAAGTAAAACCCTAAACTATCTGTCTTGGCAGTTAATTTAGGGCTATACTTCCCTAAAGAATGTAATTTTAACAGAGCGTATTCGATCTGATGGTGTCAAACCTTTAAGAAGTAATCTGTTCCCCATTTAACAGCATCCCGTAAAAATTCCATTTGACCTGCTTTGATGTATCCTTCTGCAAAGTCGATTCCTCCAAAAGCTAAGGTTGTCATTGCCCATGCTTGAGGGAAGTTGAATTTGACGTGATCTCCAGCTTGGTTAGGATTAGATTGATTCAAAAAAGGTGAAATGAAATGTGTGAATGGACATAATTTATTCAACGACTTCGTATTACCATCGAAGTAGCCTCCAGTCAGGTCGATTTGCCCGTCAAAGTCATCCAGCATGGAGTCTCCACGCCATGGGATTCTATTGGAACTTGGGAGTCTTCCGGAACGCTGGGCTTCGTAGAAAAGAAGCGACTTCTCGATGGCTTCAGTATAGCTGAAATCACCTGCGGAGACAAGGAGGTGTGTCCCACAAGCCAATAGAATGAGGATTTTACCAGATATCATCTTTCGACAGTTGGTAGATGATAAATGAATTTTTTCAACAGCACATTATTCAATTTATGGGGAGTGGTAACACAAATTCGCATTCTATTTCTGTTCTAATCTTGTTTTGTCTGCCATTCATCATAATTTTGAATCTCTCCAGTGATTAGATTTGAGTGATCATCAACTTGATAACATTTCTTGAATGCAATCTGACCAATTCTTGTGCATTATCAATTTGCACCCGTGTTTTCAGTGGCTTATGTTTTCAAATGTCAATCTTATGTATGGTTGCTCTACTAAAATACCTACAAACGACAATGTAATGATTAAAAATCTGCCAATAAGTTGCAGAAATTACACGAGATCCTCCAGAGGAGATTTCTTCTAAAAAGGAAATGCAATTGACAACATTTGTAAACTGACCCAATCGTCAAACGGACTATAAATTGATGACTTAATCTTCAAATTGCGTAGGAATTCGAAGGTTACTCGAACGATGCATGGCTTCATAAGGTCATTAAAAGAAAGTGTATCGGAGCGATCGAGCTGAAGATTTCTCAGTGTGAGTCTGTGCTGCTGCTGATACTCGAACCGTTCCACCGCTTCTTGTTCTTGATATCTTGATTGACTCTTCCTCTGGTTAAGAAGCCTCTTGGGTGCGGAGACAGTTGTCCTGCTCGTCTCCTGTTCGGAAGTGTATTGTTCGACTACAGAGTGTGTCTTTGTTGTGTCTTTCTGCATTGGTGAGGAAATGAATGGGAATGTGGATGAGTAGCTGTCTATGTGGCTGGTGGAGGTTCATCTGTTGGAGAGAGAGTGTTTGGGAGTTGACACGGCTAATGGGTGCGCCTATTAGATTGCGGTCATGGTGTGAGTGCGGACGGGCTTGTCCCAAAACTCTCTTAAGGAGGATTTACCCAAATGCCAATTTCAAAAATAGAAAAAGATTAAACATGTTTGTCTGCCCGTAACAATGCGACACTTTGCCAACACGCTTCTACTCCACTCTACCCAGTGTCTTTACCTCAAACCAAGTCCGACCCAATTGTCTTCGTTCCCATGTCTTCTTCGAGCAGAAGAAGAAGGAGCCATGTATCGTCGTCACCCGAGAAAGAAGTCGAAACCTCAGCAGCACAGCTCGGAAACTGCTTCCGAACACCACCACCCTACAATATACTCCCATGGTCTCATCTCCCCTATAATATTATCCAACCATCTTTTTACACACTCCGACAACTCTCTCTCCGATATACCAATAAACTCACACTTGTATCTCTCTCGAGCCTCTCCTTTCTTAATTGCTCTCCCTATTATTGCAATCACAGTGTGTCCAATCACCATACCTTCGCTACCATCATCTATCTACCAGCGACATAGTCTCTCATCTCGTCTCCTTCCATCTTAAAGGCAATTAATATGATTGGCATATTCAACAGTGGTTGCAGTAAAGGTTGTTCCAGTCCCAGTGGTGGCTCTTCCTCCAGTCATTCATCTTCTCAATTAATAGCAGCACTGCTACAACCAGCTTTCAAACCCACCTTTTGAAACACACAAAAGTTCTAGCGAAGTTCTTCTCTTTGTGGTGGTGGTGGCTTCAGGCATTCACACACACAGCTCTTGTGTAATATTATACTGTGCGATGGTGCTTCACAACTTCTTCCGTCCTTCCAAACCAACATGGACTGTTCAAAAGAAGATGGTTGAAATGGTTTAAAAGAATACCACACACTCCTCCTTCAACAACCAGTTAGAGTTTTAGAGGAAATTCATAATAATATTTATTTATTATCAAGCTTTACGTAAATGTCAGTTGTCAATTTGTGTTGCAATCATCTCGTCGACAGTGGAAATAATAATATTAAATCTTCATTAATATTGTCAGTTCACAGTTTACATGCACACACGAGGAATTTCACAAGATTCTCAATTCTTATGCAACGCTTCACTTCTTAATTTCTTCAGTGCTTTCACCTCCACTTTTCCACTGTTAAAGTTATTAAGTCACATCTTCTTATGTTCTTAGGTGTTTTGTACGCACTCATTTGTAGTGCAATAATTTAGAAAAGTCACAAGTCAGAGTGTGTGTCCTTTTTACATAAAAAATAACCAGTAGGTCTACGTGATTGATTGTACACACTGACCCGGTGTGTATAAATTTGAATGTATAATATATGTGTGTTTCTACACTTGCTCCAACTTCCATGAAAAAGTGGTGAAAGTGCCGTCTACTAAAATAGCTGGAGAAAGTTCCACGTGCAACGTGATTGCGTGTGGCAAAGTTAATTAAAGTGTTGGGTTACCAACCAAACCGAATTTTAAAGTCAAGTTAATTTCACACCACAAACATAATTACTACGGAGGAATCCGGAAATGGCAATGGGGGTGAGTGGATTAGTGAAATATTCGTGGATTAATTGTGCAATATTGTTGTTGCATATTAACGTGAAACTAAAGATGGAGAAAGCGGAAGCCAATGAATTAAGGAGAGATCATTAGGAAAAAGCATTGATGATTGTAATTATCACGGATATTTATTGAATACACATACACACACACATAAGAGACTCCTTACAATGATAACATGATGTGTGTATATCATTAAGTACAGAGGAGAGAGAGAGAGAGTGCGAAAGTGTGTGAAGAAGATTCATCTCTCTATTCTCCCTCTATAGACTGTCTCCATTCTGTATTACATTAACATTATGCCCAGAGAGTTTTGTTGGTTGTGGCAAGTTTTTGTTGTTGTTGGTTAGGCAAAGAAGTTGATGTTCTTATATAATATAGTGACTAAGTTAGTTAGTGTGCGAATGTTTCATTTCATGGAGGAGCCCGCATCCAACTTATTTTTAGAACCCACAACAGGCTCTCACTAATCAATCTTGTTCATCAGACACATCCACTTGGGTCTCCCAGACCAATTCACACACAATGTGCATATTTTTCACAATGCACAGACAACAACAGCAGCGTCTCGCGTTATGAAAGTTTTATGTGAATGAAAGTTTCAAAGAGAGCGATTTCAGTTTGGGGACAATTGAGATTTTTACAATGGGAGGCTGGTTAAGTGAGAGTGTGTGTATAGGTGATGGGATGGCTGCATAGAAGGATTTAGAATAGGACAATGTGCAGATTAAAGATAGGAGATGATGTGATTTTATAGTGTATAGAAAAAGGAAGAGATGTGTGTGTGTTAGTTAAGGAGCGATAGAGAGAGAGAAAAGTGTAATTAAGTAAGACGCTTAAAAGGAGAGAGTTAAGGTTAAGATGAGAGTGTGTGTGAAGAGCTGCTCGTTTTTCTCGTAGGAAAGCGTTGAGGAGGAAAAATGGAAATAATGAAAGGCTGAAAGGAATGTTTGATTAAATTTAAAAATTAAAGAAGGGGTTTGGCATGGGGAACGAAAACTGAATCATCACAGTCACATTCCGCAGCGAGTGCAGATCAAGATGAAGGCCGTGTGGTTGAAATGGCTGAGAATAAGCTTTTATAGTTGGAAACAACTTTTCCATTTGAGTTTGTGTGAGAACGAGATTTGTAGTTTAACGAACAAAAGGTTTAATTGAACAATTAGGCATTCTTAAGTAGTAGACAGACAAACGATGCAAGCAAAATGTGTCTTAGCAAAAAGAGCGATGAGGCAGGAGACAAGATTCAAAGTGTGGGCAAAAACCGTTGTGGGGAAAATGCCAGGCACTCTCGGACAAAAAATAAGACTTCCTTCTTTCGCTCCTTCTTCTTCTTCCCATATTCCATGCATCGCATAGCTTACACCAACAAGACTCGACTTAACACTTAAACAAACAGAATATGAGAAACAGTCAAATATCAGAACGAATTAGCTACTAACATAACCCAATTTCTCTGTTGTATCGATAAACTTTATAGAGTCTCGAGAGAAGAAGTCCCAGAGAACTTGAGACAAGTGTGTGTGTGTCTGCTCCTGAGTTCGTATCTTCTGTATCAATCTGATTAGTCCGTGGGCAGCAAACATGGATAACCAAGAAGCTAAAAAGCTGCAGGTTGGATTGTCGGGTGTCGGAAGATTTATTGAGATCCTTTAAACAATCGTTCACATAGAATTAAGTCAATAAATAGGAAAGGATTGTTTGAGTTTTTTCTGTAAATTTTGGCTGATGAGTGGGAAGAAATGTTTCTCTTCTACAAGAGTTATGAGAATGCGTGTTAAACCTTCTCTCCCAGCTTTTTAGACAGACAAGGAAAGATGATAAAGATGTACAGATGACTTTTAGATGTATTATTCATTAAGGATACATGAGTACATTAAGTGAGAATATTTTTGAAGTTATTCCCAATGTTTTAAGGTTAATGATGGTGTGACACAGCCAAAACTCTTCTTTCGACTGTCTCATCGTACACACGACGACAGAGCAGACGTAGAAATAGATGGAAGATATGAAAGAGCCATTGCATTTTAGTTTATCAAAGTTTTAGGTTAATTGTGGCTCACTCAACCAGGAGATATTGTTAAATAGGGAAAAGCTAGAATCGTAGAATTTACGAGAAAAGTACGAATAAAACGAGGGAAAGACGCTGAAAATCTAATCGTCTTTGCTGTCACATAAAAATGTGAGGACAAAGTGAAGGAATGCATGCTAAGAAATCAAAGAGATCAAAAGCCACAGGGGTTGCCAACACCCAATTGCAAAATATTCTCATTCCTTCGTATTTAGGCCGTACACTTGTTCTCAGTTCTGAGAACATCGTTAACTTTGATCCCATTGAGTCCACACAGCATTTTCCCTGTGTACAACTGATGGATGCAATTTCCACATGCTCACCGTTTAAGAGTCTCCGAATATCTTCAAGAAGAAGCAGTTCACACACTTAAATGTTAAAAGACACCACAGTTGAGTACATATGATATTCATTGGTTCATTGAAGCTTCCGCTTTCCCCAGAAAGAAATTGTGTAGGATGCACATAAAGTTGCTTGAGCATCTTGTCGTGACACGTGACGAAGGTCGCAAGGGATTAAGTGTGACCTTTCTGACATTCCAGAGCCCTCCACACCGGTGGATGATCTCAAGCCCGCCCCGAAGCCAGAGAAGTCGACACGTCATCCGCCGCGCGAGGCGGCTGTGCCAGACAGGCCCAAGCGGTCCCTCTTCTGCCTCACCCTCAACAATCCCCTTCGCAAACTGTGTTATGCAGTCGTCGAATGGAAGTCAGTAGACACAACCACGCCCACAATTAATTAGCCTAATTAATTGCAGAAATAGAGATTAATTGTGGATCTTATTGCAGACCCTTTGAGTACATGATTTTGCTCACCATTCTGGCGACATGTGCTTGCCTGGCGATGGGAACTCCCTATCCAATGAATGATTCCAATGCTATGAATACCTACTTAGTATGTCTAACACTTATGAAGCTTTGAAAGGAGATTATCTGAAGGACTGGAAGCTAATTAGTGTTTCTTGTATTTCAGGAAGAAATTGAGTTATTGTTTACAATTATATTTACAGCCGAATGTGCTATGAAAATTATTGCTTATGGATTTGTTGCTCATGAAGGGGCTTATCTCCGCAACTCATGGAATCTGCTCGATTTCACCATTGTGGTTATAGGGTACACAAATACGAAGTTATCCGTCTTGAGAATGAGAGAATGTGGGTAATAATGCATTAATTGTTTGTGCTTGCAGCCTCCTTAGCTCAGTTCTCTCCTCCATTATGGAGGGGTTCGACGTTAAAGCGTTAAGAGCATTCCGTGTCCTTCGACCTCTCAGACTTGTGTCTGGCGTTCCAGGTAAATCAAATTGTTTTTACACACAAAAGCATTAATATTCCAAATGACCAAATGAGGAAAACAGGAAGAGTCTGATCACATGATTCAAACATTTATTAAGCTGATTAAAGTCTACCATAAGTATTTGAAGCGTGTTAATGATGAGTCTTTACTAATGGGGGTGGTGTGGGTCTGTGTTGCAGCACTCCAGGTTGTCATGAACTCAATCCTGATGGCCATGATTCCTCTTTCCCACATCGCCCTTCTTGTCCTCTTTGTTATAATTATTTACGCCATCATCGGCCTCGAAATGTTCGCCGGTGAACTTCACAAAACCTGCTTCCATAATCTCACAGGTACGTCACCTCCTTCGAGACATTCAGTGATCAAGGTAGAAGGCAATGCTGAATGATAATGAATGACCCTGCAGGGGAGATGATGGACCCTCCACAGAGTAACTGTGGTGGTGGGTACCATTGCGAGGCGGAGGACGATCCATTTTACGAGTGTCGCTTCTATTGGGAAGGACCTAACGACGGTATTACCAACTTCGACAACATCGGGCTAGCCATGTTGACCGTCTTTCAGTGCATCTCCCTTGAAGGGTGGACAGATGTCATGTACAATGTAAGCTGAGGGAGAATCTCACTTCACCCCGCATAAATTAAAGATATTGGAACGCTGTGTCTGAAGGGTTTTGTTTCCAGCTTAAAGACGCCATGGCTGGGAACTGGCATTGGATGTACTTCACTTCCATGGTCGTCTTCGGAGCCTTTTTTGTGATGAACCTTATTCTCGGTGTGTTGTCTGGGTATGCAAAATTCTTTGGACTTCTTTCTGCAGTTTGCCTTTCGTCTTTCCTTCTTTCTTTTGACCTTGTATATCCTCGTCATAATCAACTAAAATTTATGGAGTGACCATTTTAAAGCTACCTTATCTTCTTTCAACTGACCTCTAACGAAAAGTGTGTTGCTATAAATTCCTAATTTTGGGTTGATGGTCATCTCTGACTTTCTCTTTTGTTGGTTTGACGCAGAGAGTTTTCTAAGCAAAAGGGTAAAGCAGAGTCGAGAGGTGATTTCCAAGCAATCCGGGAGCAACAGAGAATTGAAGAGGATCTAAGAGGTTATCTTGAGTGGATCACCAAAGCAGATGACTTAGAGCCTCATGGTAATTAATGAATTCTCAATATACCGTGTAGATTCTTAACTGTCAATGAAACTCTGTAATTTGAATCTTTCAGAGCAAGAGACAGAAGCAGAAAATGCAGAGGGGGATGAAGAGTATCACGAACCATCTTGCTTTGAAGTTACAAAAGCTACGTGTGGAAGGTCTGCAATACAAAAGTTAAAATCTTACCACATTTTATGAGCGCAGCCTCTAACGATTTGTTTTGCCGCAGGTGGAACAGAAAGACACGACGAATCTGTAGGAAGATAGCGAAGAGCCAAGCGTTCTATTGGCTCATTATCATTCTAGTTTTTTTAAACACGATGGTCCTCGCTACAGAGCACTATCGACAGCCACAGTGGCTGGATAACTTTCAAGGTTTGTTCCAAATTCGTAAATTGTTACTATCATCTGTCAAAAAAACCACCAGATCTACATTGAAATGTAATACTTCTTCTTCTTTAACTTTACAGAGACAACAAACATATGCTTTATCATTCTGTTCTCTTTTGAGATGATTTTGAAGATGTACAGCTTAGGTTTTTCGGTAAGAGACTCTAAAATAGGATTGTCTGAGATGATTTCTCAATTGTGTGTATTCTTTTTGTTGTAGCGTTACTTCGTGTCGCTCTTCAACCGCTTCGACTGCTTTGCGACTATAAGCAGTATCGTAGAGTTAATCTTGGTTAAGATGGAGATCATTCCACCGATCGGAGTTTCCGTGCTCAGATGTGTTCGGCTCCTTCGTGTCTTCAAAGTCACAAAGTAATGAATACCTCAGTGTAATTTGGCAAGAAATGTTAAACGGTATTTAATTACACTGCGTAACTGTCTGCAGGTACTGGAAGTCCCTGTCTAATTTGGTAGCTTCGCTCCTGAATTCAATCCAGTCAATCGCTTCACTTTTGTTTCTACTCTTCTTGTTCATAATGATCTTCGCCCTTCTGGGGATGCAAGTTTTCGGAGGAAAGTTCAATTACGACCCTCATGAGCAAAAGCCTCGAACAAATTTCGATTCCTTTTCACAGTCCCTTCTTACAGTCTTCCAGGTTTGTCTATTGTCAGTCTGCCTTGGTAGATTTACAATCTATGGAGTATAGACTTTGCTGATGAGTTTGTTTAATTTGTTGCGCAGATCTTGACCGGTGAGGATTGGAACGAAGTAATGTACCTGGGTATCAATGCATATGGAGGAGTCGCTTCTTTGGGAATCGTGGCGTCCTTATACTTTATCGTTCTTTTCATTTTCGGCAACTGTACGTTCTGGGTTCTCCAAATTAATTTCGAGAATAATATTATGACAACTTTTATATTGACTCTTGAAATATTGCAGACATCTTACTGAACGTCTTCTTGGCCATTGCTGTTGATAACTTGGGTGATGCTGAAGACGTTGAAAAAGAAGAGGAAGCTGAAGCAGAGGCTGAAGTTGAAGTAACTTTACATTTTGAAGCCCGTATTATGTCTTGTACGTGTAAAGTGTGTGTCTAAAAAGATGACATTTGTGTGACAGGGTGCTGGAGAAGAAGAAGTGAAAGGCGAAGAAGAAGAAGGAGTTGAAGCTGAAGAAGGAGAAGAAGTTAATGAAGAGGAAGCTTATGAAGAAGAAAAGTCAGAGAGGTGATCTTAACTACAATTAAGGGGAAGATAATAATTGAAGTCGAAACAATATGATAATGGTTTGTGTGTTTAATGGTGTTCAGTTCAGGGTCAGGATATTACGAGGACGATGTAGTTTCTCAATCCGACGCAGATGCAACAGCAGGCTCGTACTTCAATGAAAAAGAATCTTATCCTGATACAGGTAAGGAAATAAGGATTATGATACTGCAATAATGAACTAACAATGCCCCTTAGCATCGATATCAATAACATTTCCTGAGATGTAACCTGCTGAAACTTAAAACAATTCTTTTACTCGAACTTTTTAGAGGCAGGCGGCGAAGAAGCCAAGAAACCAGCCGCACCGGATGTTCCCGGTGATAACTCGAATTCAACTGAACCTATTCCTGATGGATCCGCTTTCTTCATCTTTTCTAAAGACAATTGGTACGACTGCAATTTCTTCTGATAGCGACTTGAAGGCATCAAAGATTCGAATAATTTTAATACAAATGTTTGTTTCACAGCGTGCGTCAGTTCTGCTTCAAGGTAATCTCAAACGGAGTGTTCGGAAATGTCATTCTTGTGTGCATTCTTATTTCCTCGTCGCTACTTGGAGCAGAAGATCCCTTGTACGAACATTCGCCTAGAAATCAGGTCCGTCACGCTTTATACTCTGTTTTAAATGGCGAAATGACTTGTGAAATTAATTGACGGGTTTGTGTTCAGTTGCTCAACAAATTCGACTACTTTTTCACGACTGTGTTCACAATTGAGTTAACGTTGAAACTCATCGTGTATGGATTTCTGTTCCACAAAGGAGCCTTCTGCAGATCTCCTGCCAACCTTCTTGATCTTCTCGTTGTCTGTGTTTCCCTTATTTCTTTCTTCTCGTATGTCACTTCACGTCATGTTTTATTATAAGACTAAGGTGATCTGTTAATTTGACTTTGAAAGAACCTCATTTACTTTACAGGACAGGAGCTGTCTCTACTATTAAAATTCTCCGAGTGTTCAGGGTCCTTAGGCCCCTCAGAGCCATCAATAGGGCTAAAGGACTTAAGGTACACATGAACTAACATTTTTCCTAATATCATAATGAGAACTTGCAGGAATACTATATGGGAATTTTTATTCTGTAGCGAGTCATCCAATGTATGATAGTTGCAATCAAAACCATCGGGAACATTGTGATTGTCATCAACCTTCTTCAGTTCATGTATGCAGTTATTGGAGTACAGTTATTCAAGGTAACAGATCTGACTACCGATCAAGATGATAGCTAACTGCTGCTTTACTTTAAATAAATTGCCTATGTGTTTATGCTAATTACTTCGAACTTTATTTTAGGGTGGATTATTCGAATGCACGGACATTTCAATGGATACTGAGGAGAAATGCCAGTAAGTTGTAATTAATATTTTGACTGCGATGAAGATGTTATGGATGGTTATATTTACGACAATCTTGTGCTGCTATAGGGGCATGTACATCGTATACGACGACGGAGACCTAAATAGACCGAACTTGGCACATCGTGAATGGGTTAACAATCCGTTTAATTTTGATTCCGTACCCGAAGCAATGGTTACCCTGTTCGCCGTGTCAACTTTTGAAGGCTGGCCTCAGTAAGGAATTTAATCTATTTCCACACAGTTGATATAATGGGAATGAAATTAACTGTGAATATTTGCAGAATGTTGTACAAATCAATTGACTCTAACGCAGAAGATACTGGACCTATTCATGACAATAAGAAACTTGTAGCTGCATTTTATATTTCGTACTTGATTGTTATTTCATTCTTCATGATCAACATTTTCGTTGGTTTCGTTATCCTCACGTTTCAAACGGAGGGTGAACAGGAATACAAGCATTGTGAGCTTGATAAGAACCAGGTACAGCATCTACCTAAAAAATATTGTTAATTGTTTAGTGATGAATTTAGTTAACACTTAAATTACTGATGAAACTTTCAGCGTAACTGTCTGGAGTTTGCCCTAAAAGCAAAGCCCCTTCCTTCGTATATCCCTCAAAACCGGTGGCAATACAGAATTTGGTCTGTAGTGACCTCACAAGCCTTTGAGTACCTCAACTTCTCCCTTATTATGCTCAACACAATATCCTTAGGAATGAAGTTCTACAGACAACCCGAGTGGTACACGGAACTTCTCGACATAGGCAATATTTTCTTCACTGCTGTGTTCACCATTGAATTGTTCCTTAAACTTGCAGCATTTGGTGTTAAGGTACCTGAGATCAAACATTTGACTCAAGTGGTTATAATTTAACTTCATGTTTCTTATTTCCAGGTTTACTTCGCTGACGCGTGGAACGTCTTTGATTTTCTTATTGTAGTGGGCAGTTTCGTTGACATTATTTTTGACGATCTCAATGTAAGTTAACAATCATAGGTCACAGACATTATTCTTAATTTTATTTATAATGTTTCGATAATTTGGACATTATTCTTAATTTTCAGATAAGTTTCTTCAGACTGTTCCGTGTGGGAAGATTAGTTAAGTTGCTAAATAAAAGCGAAGGCATAAGAACAATCCTATGGACCTTTGGAAAATCTCTGTTAGCCCTTCCTTACGTTGTTCTACTTATCGTTCTTCTATTCTTCATTTATGCTATAGTAGGAATGCAGGTGAGGAAATTATTCCATCCGTATTAAATTATCTTTACTAAAGCATCTTTCACTAATCTATTGTAATTTCTTCAGGTTTTCGGAAAAGTCGCTTTAGACGATGACACAGAAATCCACAGGAACAATAATTTCCAAAACTTTGGGAATGCTGTGATGCTACTGTTTCGATGTGCTACAGGTTCATTATACTTTTAGAATCAAACGCTTCTTGTGAAATTGAAAGGAAGGCGAATTAAATAATTTTCGAATATTCAGGAGAAGCGTGGCAAGACATAATGATGGCTTGCATTCATCACGAAGACGTTAAATGCTTCCACGCTAAACCTCTGGAAGGAATGGTCAACATTTCCACAACCGCTGCACCTCCTCACGGACCTGATCACATTGAAACCTGTGGATCTAACGTAGCTTATCCGTATTTCGTTTCCTTCATCGTCCTTTGCTCGTTTTTAGTAAGCTTACATTGAATTCTATGCATTTCAAAGCTGGTTATATTTTAGTCCTGTTCTATACTGAATTTTGGCTTATGTAAAACCTGAATTAGATTTTGAACTTGTTCGTTGCTGTCATCATGGACAACTTTGATTACTTAACCCGAGATTGGTCTATCCTGGGAGCGCATCATTTGGGCGAATTCATTCATCTTTGGTCAGAATATGATCCTGATGCCAGAGGCTACATTAAGCACGTTGACGTGCTAAATCTGTTAAGAAGGATTAACCCTCCATTAGGCTTTGGCAAACTTTGTCCTCGTAGAATGGCTTGCAAGGTATGATACCTTAATTCGGGATCACCATCTGATCTGGTGATTTGTATCATTATATTTTTTCTCGTTGTAGCGCTTAGTGGCAATGAATATGCCCATGAACAGCGATGGAACAGTGCAATTTAACGCAACAATCTTTGCACTGGTAAGAACGGGCTTGCAAATAAAGACGGAAGGAAACATTATGGAAGCTGATGCCGAGCTGAGACGCGTTATATTGTCTATATGGAGAGAAACCGATCAAGAGCTTATTGATCAAGTTGTTCCTCCTCCAGAAAGTACGACCAATTAAAATTCACATAGCACAGTTTCACATGGGATTTGTATTAATTCACATTTCAATTCTGTTTGCAGCGTTGGATGAAGTTACAGTAGGAAAGTTTTACGCTAGTTTGTTAATTCAAGAACAGTACTTGAAATACCGTAGAAGAAAGACCAAAGCTATGCAGCAGAATTTATCTGATTTGGAGGCTGAAAACGCCTTCAAAGTACAAGTAAGGAAAATATGTAGTACTGCTAATACAGAGCCAACAAGCTTTTATTGTGATCGCTAATTTTGCAATATCTGTTGTATTTTAAAGGCTGGATTAAGAGAACTGCAGACTCTTGGTCCATCCATAAAGCGAACGATCTCGGGTGATTTAGAGCAGCCGAGAGGAAATGATATTACTCCTTTACACAGGGTACAAAATGAAAGCTAATATTATAATTTACAAAAAATATATCAAAACTAATATTCATTACGCTTGCCGTTTTCTAACTTCACAGAGAAATCACATGCTATTTGGTAATAAGAAACCCAAACACCATCACCACCACATTAAGCCTTTGCATCAAGTGCACATAACGCAGTATGACACTGGCGATGCGTCTAACGACAGTACTCTGAGGTACGAACTTTCTCTTTTTATATTTACTTTACCAATAAGAACTTACTTGACATTATGACTACGTGATTTTGACAGAGTACAACGCATACCTGACTACCTGGAACAACTGGAGTCCCCGCCTGTTCCCAGGAGGTCCTCAGCCCTTAGAGATCCACATTTACAGCCTTCTCAGCAACAAATGCCTCCATCCATTCCCCAACTCCTTCTGTCACCTTACGACGATCCTGTATCCAATGGGGGCCTAAGGTACACCGTCAACCCTGACCTTAATAACAAGCCTAAAATTAAAATATTTAGTCTAATCGAATGGTTCCCTTTACTTTACAGGATACATAGAATCTCAGACTCTGAGAACCTGGAGGCTCCACCCATTCCCCAACGGTCCGCTGCGTTCCAAGGATCGGCTCAATGTTTGGTCGAACTGGTAAATGGCAATACTCGCAAGAAAAAATAAGGATGTCTCTCACGAGTCACGTGCTCGGACCAACCCCACTCGCTCACAACCACACCCCTTTTGTAAGCCTTTGTAAAAGGTTATGTCACCATGTCACATAGTGATTCGCATTATTATGGCATGTTCGTTTAAAAGTCTTGTCTTTCTTTACAACCAACCGGCCCCCAATTCAGTGAATGAGCTTTCTGTTGTAATTTATTATGGTTCCGTATTCGGTATTCGTTTTAATTCTGAATGTGTAATTATTGCATTATTGGTTACAAGTATTTAAGTATTCTCTCGAGCTTTAGTTACGGTCCTTCCCCGTAAGCGTCTGTCCGAGCACGTGATTTGTGTACTGGTGAATGAATGCTAATTACTTAATTGTTACTCGTTTGTATGCATTGTTGCTTAAAATGTGAACATATTATTGAGATGGAAAGTTTAGAAGGACGGATGCTAATTATGAGTTTGGTGTGTGAAATAGACGCTTCAAAGTCACGCAGGACTGCGGAGGTTTAGCAGAGACCCGGATTTCGTGAACCGAACTTCGGAAGAACTGCGATCAGCCCTCGGCCTGACGCCCGATGAAATGGAACGGGCAGCGTATCGAGTCCTAAACCAAAACTACCCTGTACACTTCGAAGCCCACCTCGAAGAAGATGAACAAGACAACCAGTCCTAGAATTAAGTCCTCTTTACACACAACACACATATCTTTCTCACTTAAACCTCTTCTGTTCTTACTTTAACACAAATTCTTACTTGACAATAAAGTTCTCTACCTGTTTCTTAAATTGATGGGCTATTATTCCATTTTACTACGCTGAATATAAAGAGAGACTGGTCAACAAAATGATTATGCATTTAGTTAAATTAGACCAATGACCAACTTACCCTTTGTAATGCGGAGTTCCTGTTTCTTACGATTGCTCCTGATGTTTACACAAAAAAGAAGAAAATTACAGTCAGATTGACTATTTTCAACTTTCACTATTACGTGTGCAACAAAATATTTACACACAACCATATTCTACAAACAAATTGCAAAACGGAATACTATTTCTAGATTGCATGAGCGACACAATGCGTGAAGTTTATAAGAGGTGAGTAAGTGTCTGGAATTTTTTTACAATTCTTTTGTTCAGCTCGGAGAGGAACTGGGAGAAGAATACAGAAAGTTGCATGAAAGGAACCAATAACGATGACGTGATAGATGTGCTAGCGATATTTTGAGTTCAGTTGAAGCTTCTTGATTCACTTGATTCACTACTTTGCCTGAAAATGGCAATAACTGCTGTAGAAACTCTGATAAAGACTTTCAGTGAGTGTCTACTTCACATAATTAACTACGAAGGAGTCAATCTTAATCCTACAGGTGGAATTCCATGGGTCCTATCGCAGTACAAGACTGCTACATTTAAAAAGCCAATAGACAAGGAGTTTTCTAGAGTTGTATTTCCAACAACAGGAAACTTCACTACTAATCTTCCTTATCTTCTCAAATTATTTGCATGTGTGAAAGTGTGTCTATGTGACGCTCATTTGTACATCCACCCCCCAACAGATAGAAATTCGACTTTGTTTATTATCAAGACATTCAAACTCATAATTCCTCCAGAATACTACAATCCTGTGCTGTCACGTAACGGGCTGTATGCTCTGTCTTCTTTAATTCATACCAGACAATCGTATCAAATCTTAATAGCTAGTGCGAACGCATCAGTTTCTTCGTGGACATTCGCAGTGTCTCCGATCTCGCAAGCTTATTCTAATTGTAGGCTGGTCATAGCTAGAACTAATCTACACGATACTACCATATCACTTTCTATAGGTGGGAGGTGGTTTCCTAAAAACGCTAAGATTCGCCAATTCTTTGATGTTGGAAATCATCAGTCACATTTACACAGGAGGGTTTTGGAAGAGTTGTACGTGAAGCTTAACTATCATCATTCCAATGGATGGATAGTAATGAAAGGAGATAAAGTAATTAACTCTAAAGCAGAATGAAAATCAACAGAAGATTTTATTTTATTTGAAGCAGTCATAAGCAACCTTACGATTCTTCAACAGATCTGGAGCTGTTCAACGCAAAAAGCGAAGTCCTGCGAGTGTGACGACGTATTATTGCATTCATCGATCCCTACAGTTGATCTGGAAGCGAGACAATATTTCTTCTTCATACGAAGTACAGACGAATTTACTTTCTTAGCTTGTGGGGAAACTTTCTCCTCAAAGCTGTCATTTTGGGGCTTCATTTCTGCTTTTGATACAGCCACGTGGACTTTAGTTCTGCTGAGTTTCTGTGGGCTAAAAATCCTAGTTTTGTATTTAGATTGTTTGATTCACAGAACTGAAGTCAGTTTGACGACGTATCTCATTGGCATCTTTTCCTGCATGGATACGATAATGGAACAATCGGACTCTGTATGGATAAATGGACGTAAAATTACTTGGCTCTATTGGTTAAGCGGATCTATACTGCTGAGTGGTATAATTCTGAGTAATTTCTACAGAGGAGAAAACATTTCTGCACTTTCAGCTCCTCTAGGACCTCAGCCCTTGAAGACTTTTGAAGATTTAATACAGTTCAACTACACCCTTCATAGTAAACTTCATCCCATGATGGCTGAGTTTTTGGCGTTTGATTTACAAGACAGGCCCAGTTTATACAATAGTAGTAACATGAACAGTTATACAGAAGTCAACTCCTATTCCGTAGGATTCGATGCAAACATATCTCCAACCAAGTTAGCAAGACCAGAATTGGTGAGCAAAATTCAATTCGATGAAGGTGAGACGTTGGCGATGTCGCAAGGGAGGATAAATTTGTATTCAGTCGTGAACAAGTTGAGAAAGTGCAATAATGTAGGCGTAGTTGGGTGGAGATCTAATTTAGAAAAATTGGAAAGCAGTTTGAATACTGCAGGAGCGTCTGGCACTGTTTCTTCAGGACTGGCAAGTAAAGAAGTGCTGTACGTCAGATCCAATGGATGGAGTATAAGCTCCTGGATTAATCCAAACATATTTCGAAGGCTTTCTGGATTAACAGAATCTGGAATTTCTAAAGAGTTTATTGCATTACGCAGAAAGAAGGGAACGACGTTTACAAAGCCTGAAGCAGATAGTTTGGATTCGAATGGAACTAGTACAAGAATCGTATTAAAACTTCAAGGAAATATTTTAAGTATTTTTGGTATGATCGGCTGCGGGTTAGCATGTGGTTTAGCGATATTCTTTTGTGAACTGCTGCACGCATCTCTTTTTAACCATAGCAGAGTTGAAATCTTCACGGATACGGAGAGGTGACAAAAAATAGAAATTACAACATAAATAAAAAGATGAGATCGTGATTTCATGAAATTTTGTAAAATTGTTCCTGTCTAATATGAGATTGATGGTTGTACTATTGGATGTAATTCTGTAAAATAAAATTACACGTCCAATTTCTCAATTAAAATTATATCAATCAAGACATGCATGAAGTATTTTTATATACGACTTTTTCCAAATTCAGAATCAAACACTAAATTGAAATGTACAATGATGGCATCATTAGTTTTAAGATTGCGTTCTCTCGATCAATTTATTATAGTCATAATAAAATTATACTTTGCCTGAATCAGATTCACCTCAAACGAAAGGTAATGTCTCCACGAGCAATTATCGGTGCCGTGAACAAGTGCAGCACACAATTGATGATTCCAAATGTCTGCAAAATCATCGTTGATTTTAGTTATACTGATTACTACGTGCCATCCTTCTTACAACTTGAACGAAATATGCATTCGAAATCGGATTGCACGGGAAACTTACAGCTGCAGTAATCTTTTCATTGTACGAAACCATCCGTTTAAAAACTCTTATATGGACCTTCTGA
>JAQGAC010000794.1:0-19094 GCA_034696585.1 Isotomurus maculatus
GTGGTGTGGCTTACATAATTAAATTTTAAGTCAGGGTGCATGTAGTCTACTCCGTCGTCCATGATGGCTGTGGTGACATTCTTGCCAGTGATTCCTTGGGCCCATGCTGCCTCCACGTTCAAGTCCAATTTTTTCTTTCCTCCGTTTTGTCCAGTGTTTTTCTAAAGGAACAGAGAGGAATTTATGTAAACTCCTACTTAACTAGAGAACACACACAAGAAAGCTGTCATCTTATGTTTCATGTCGTATGAAAGGAAATAAGAATTTCAAAGATTTATGAATCCGCCCGACTTCCTCATCTGCTTTGAGAGGCTTAGCTCGTGTAAAGAGGAACTGTGACTGCTTATTATAATTTGTGTACTCGAGTAAGGAATGGTATGCAATACAACAAATCCAGAAACAATTTTCTCTCTCCTCGCAAACCTTTTCTGCTTGAGTAGTAATGTTTTTCACTCATCCGGATCCGTATATAAACGGAAAGGATTTATTTCAATAGGAGACTTAAATGATTACACCGTCTGGGAGTGACACCAATACCCGTGAATTTCGCTTTATTCAGAGAAATGTTGTAGAAAACCAGGAGCAAATAGGAGATTGAATAATGGAGACAAGGATAAAATGCTCGGCAGTGTGCAAAGAGTTGTGCACGTAGCAAATAACCCCTTGACATGATACAATCTCTTGTCCTGAGCTCATGAAAGCTCCTGAGTGAACATTACCGAGAACCAGTTTCCTCCTCCATATGGAGAAAGCTTTCTCCCAAAGCAGTGGGGAATTAGTCATCCCTTTCACACAAACTTAGACATACACGTATACACACATATCTTCTGGAAGAATGGAACATACCTTCTTCATCTTCACATTTTAGAGGAGGGGGTTTGGGTGTGACATGCCAGGTGTTGGAGAAGTCAAGAGAATAAAGAGCAGAGTGACTTACCAGGTACCATTGGTATGGGAAATAAGGATCCGTAGGGTCATTCTGCGTAGGTGGGAGTTCCACCAGATTTTCTACTCGCAGGGGGTTGTATCCTCTTTTCACCCGACGAAATCCAGTCTGCTGGACAGCTACTTTAATCTGAAATCCGCAAAAGTCAACTCTGAGCGAAGGACACAAAGAACGGCATTTGATGATTATCCTATTACACATACAAGCGAATTATAAATATAGCCCAAGTCTCCTTGAAAGTTACAAGGCATTTTTCACTTTTTCCCTATCATATGAACACACTCCAGGGGAGTTGTGTAGTTTTTACAATTTCTTCTCAACTTTCTCCCTGCCACTTGTGAAGAACTAAAAGCGAATGCCTGTCTGCATTAACTTTGGCCATGATGATATTTGAGCCTTGACTGACTTGACTCACTCTTTCTGCCTTAGTGGATTGCGTCTCTTGATAATCTCAAATCCTTTTTCTCTTTCGTCAGAACGTAATATTCTCAGTGACAACTTTCCTCTCAACTCTTGATGGCTGGAGAAGAAAAATATGTGGCAGGAAGGTAAAAGAAAAGAAAAACATTCTTTCTCCTGTTCTTGTGAAAATATATTTATGTACTGAAAGGATAAGCAATATAGTGGGAACATGAACATGGGCATTGTAGTGTTCTTATTGCTTGTATAAATACAAAAAAATGTCCGAATGTATATCCGACCGAGTGTAATAATCCTGGGTTATTCTACTTCAATGTCAAACCATTCTAACTGTAGCATTTTCGGTCTTGTAGCGATGTAGTTTGTGTAGCTGTACACAGGACAAAATCCTTCTTGCAGGGTGTTGTAGTGTTTTTTAAGCCAAAGTCTTTCGGAGCTGGATGGGTGGTGCACTTAGACTTGGTTGGTGCATCCGGAAAAAGCAAATGCTCAGCAAAGTGGAAAGTTGGAATGTAGAGTATACTTTCTCTGGTAAAAGTAGATCTTGGATAAGAATGCTCAATCTGCTGGGGAATGCGAGAGATGATGACGTAGGTGGTAGGTCTCTGGTTGGTTGCTAGTTTGCTAGTTGCCGAGTTGGGTATTCTACTCTCACAAAATCAGCTCAATACTTTGTAACTTGTACATAACACGTATTTCATTGGGTGGAGGTCTAAAAACAAGCCGAAAATGATGAATTATTGCGAACGGATTTGGGTTCAATTTTGCTTATCTTTTCACTCAATACCCTACGGACAATCGTTATGCCGCCCAGTACACATTTTTCACATTATGGAAGGCAGAGAGATGAGAACTAAAGGGAAACATTCACGGGGGAAAGATGAGCGTGATGGTGATTAGCAAAGACCTAAAGGATTAAATAGGATTCATCTCTGCGTTTCTGTTTCTGCCTGCACAGCATACATACTTAAATGCTTGAAGGTATTGACATGGACAGAGTGGTGTGTGTTATTGCTTCAAGTGTTCTGAACTTCGATTCAAATTAAATTGGAGTTTCTAAATCCGTTTTGATCTTTGATTTGTAAAATGCAATGTGAAATGAGCTTATGTGTTTTGCTTTCGTCAGAAAATTCGGATATGTAAGGCTTGTGGGATTACTTGAGTGTGTGTAATCTCATTAATTGACGCTGTGTTGGATGAGACTCATCAACATACTCCCACACGCAAATTCAGTATAAGCTGAATAATTAAAATTTATTTCATTTTGTCTACTAGATCGCTTCGAGTAGATAGCTGTAATTTATTCCTGAAAATCTACTCTACTAAAGACGTATTTGCGTTTTACTTGTAAATGTGCGACTACTAATGGTGTATGCATGTATAAGCTATAGGGATGACGATGAGCGAGGATATAGTGAAAGTCCTTATTCATTAAAACTTGTAATATATAATGCTACTTTGACTATGAATTTTCCAGGGAAAGGAGAAAGCGTAAATGCTTGAGAAGTTAGGGAGCGAGCTAAAAATGACTTATTTGTTCTGATGCTTATGAGAGAGCCGGCAATAAAAGTTTTATTGCAGATTCGTATCAAGTTGAGCGTGTGGATTGTGGAAAGTTTCACTTTGTCTTTGTAACTTTTTATCTACGCTTGAGTGCTCTAATACCATCACTTTCACAACTCCCCATGTGTCTTGTTCTGATACTCACCGAAGCGATGAGTAAGGGTAGAATTTAATTAGGACAAGCTAAACAAAACAAAGTTTGCAATTAGGGGGAGTCTAAAGTAGAACTTACGAAAGGATCAGCCTTAAGAAGACGTGTGTGGGGGATGCTCCGTTTTGTCCTTACATTTGGAAGTCCTTGGTGGACAAAATGAAACTCACTTGGGGATCCAAGTACCTGTTTCTCCAGCAAACGAATAAAACAATTAACTTTTTGAACCAACAGCGAGAGAGAAAAAGAAATGAGAAAGACTAATACGAAGAGTGAAAAGATCAATGAGAACAACTTACGTGTCCTAAGTTTTCGAATCCATTTCTTTTAGCGATTCTATCAGCAATTTCTCGACCATGGCCATCATGTAATTGAACATAAAAAGAATTCGTGAAGACTTCAGGAGCCCCTTGGGTCAAAGAGCAAAGTGTTGTGAGGAGAAGAATAAATCCTAGGTTAATTATGGCTGATGGCCAATCCACCATGACGGCCTTATTGCTGCGACATAAGCAGCATGATGCTTCATTCCTCATTGCCTAACGTCTGGTTTGATAACAAGTGACTTTTCAGGGACAGTCCCTTCTCTTGCTCACTGTTTTGGGAATAAACATTATTCAAGCATTATTCAAGCACCACTGTAAAACATAGGGCACTATATTAAATTATCAACCTTCAAGATTGATTTTAAACCAAAAAGAAATTACTACAGTATTGAGTAAATAAAGCTATTAGCTTCTTACCTTGTATAAAGTACACTGGTTGACCGCGAAGAGAAAGTACTGACAACTGTGGATTTCCAAGTAGAGATGATTCGGACTATTCGGAGACAAGCTTACTTTTGGGACTGTATTCCACTTAGATGGTAAAAGAAGAATGAGGAATAGGAAAATAGGCGATGATTTAAAGTATGAATGATGTAAATGTAAATTGTGGGGAATAAAGTAGAAAGTATATACGCGAGGTATGAATCTGCGAACGGAGATTTAACAGAAGGGTAAGTGTAACCCCAACACACCTTGTGAAAGTGAAGCTGCCCCTATATCCACTACTCCTATTTGTGAGTGACTGAATAAATGTCCTGCATCTCGATACACCGAGTGTTTTATTATGATTGAGAAGTGAAGAACAACCTGGACAATAATTAAGAGACTACAAGACTGGAAGAAATGCCCATTGATGAAGAGATGAACGTCAGCAGGGTTTGGAACGTCACCAAATTGATTTTTACCGGAGCGCATGAACCCTTTTCCAGGAGTATACAGCTTAAGCCTCCCTAGCCTGAACAGAGTCTAGAGTTCCTCTATCAATATCCCTGTGCCCAACCACCACCACCACCGTCATCACCACCGTATATCGAACACAGAGAGAAAGCAACCGAAGAGAGCGAGAGATTCATGCAGGATATAGTGTGTGTGTAGCAGCTACAGTTCTAGCAAGCCGAACTAAAAGACTACACATAAAAATATATATCGGTGCAGTCTCTAACAGGGAACTTGCTATTACTATAAAACACACGGAGGAAGCACCAGCTTTTTATATACATTTATCCTCCTTCACCCAACTTTCTCCGTTGTGTCCAACTGGGTCTGAAAGTAGTGGTGGTTGGTATTTTCCATATACATTCATGAAACTACGAAGGTTGGAATTGGAGATGACTGGTCCCCTATTTCCCCAGATTCGTTGTGTGTATGTGTGCCTTTCTTTGGGAAAGCTCCTACACTACCGACACTCAAGACTAGCATACCATACTACGAGAGAGTACTAGTGTGACGGCAATGGAATCATGGATGAACAGAGTAAAACGGTAGATGAAAGTATAAGTCGTATAGCGTTGGCAGTAGTGGCCGTCAGCCGTGGTTCCCCTCCTCATTCACACCTTTCTCGTCATATGGTCCATAATCATTTAACCTTCTGTTCATAAAAAATGTACTTCGGTCTTCGGTGGTGTCCTTCCCCTGTCATTTTGTGTTAGATGAGACACTCCATTCCGATCTCCACTTTCTCTTAGAGAAGCCGACAGGCATGTAACATTTTCCAACACAATTTGCATTCTAATCATCGCCTTGTATGGTTTTGTGTATCCCTCTCTCCAGTCTCCACAGGCTTTAACTTTCAAGTTGGTCTCGGCCTCTACTCGATCTCGTACACACGTACAGCAGATCACTTGAAAGTATTCTTGTTCTTCTTGGCTCTCCTTCAAACTTTCCATCTGCATAAAAATCATATTATTCGCTGCTATTTTAAGGGAGAAAGCAGCGGAATTTTATAAAATGGTCTTTCACTTGTCCCCTGCTGGCTTCTTTTCATCTTCAAGCACCGTGATCAACCTTAATCGCTCTTGATAACAGCCTTTAAACATGTAATTTCCCTTTAGATGATTACTAGTCTTGCACTACCGGTCTTTTTTACGTGTCTGTGTATACTTCTGGAGTGATTTGAGCCATTCTATTCCCAACTTTCCTTGTTTTACATCCCTTTCAATTCAATTAATTCCTGTTTTATTGCTTAATTTACTCGATTCCGAAGAGAATTGGGTCTGTATTCGTTCAGTTGGTAGTGCAATCATGTTGGAAGTTGTATTTATAGCGAAAAGGAAAGCAGAATAACAGAAAACAAGTTGCGTTAAATTATACACAATGTTGATGGCCTATGGCTTTCTATCAGACATTGTGCATTGTCTAGAAAACTAAAACTGATTGGAATTCCTTGCATTTCTACCGTTCGTTTCACTGACTGCAGATTTGAGTAAATTGAAATAAACGTGGTAGTTGTATGTGTACTTTGATTACTTGGGAGTTGGGACTTGCCTAGATTATCGTTTATATAGCTGCCTTGAATAAAATGGTGCGGGGTGTACAACCTGGTTTGAGACTCTCGGATTTCCTCTGGAGAGAAAGTACCTCGTAAAACATAAAATCCTTTGTTTCATTTCAATCTGATGGTCATTCCAGTTCTAGATTCAATATTCGCTGAGTTAAGTGTAATCTACAGCTCTCATCTGTCATTCCAAGAGTGTAATCAAATCTGTTTTACTCAGAAAAGATCTCATTTCCCGACGTGTAAGAGTACACGCTTGCTTGATGCTTTGTGCTTTCACTGTCAGTTGTAGTGGCTTCGTTTTATCTCGCCGACATTCTGTGTGTATTGCGAAACTCACAGACGAGAATCAAATCAGGTATGGTTTTATGTAACTGGCAGTAAGTCATGAATGTCATGATAGGCAGACCACAAGTGTTTTCGTGGGCCACTGGCAATGATAAAATGCTAAAAGTTTTCTGCTTTTACTGCACCGCGATAACTTGGGTAAACACGATGAACCTCAAGTTTGCACCCAATTGTACAGAAATTGTTTGGTGTGTTTGCTTACTACGAATACAAATACTGTTCTTACTCACTCTACATGTTTCATTGTTGAATATACAGTTCGCTCAGCCAATCTTACTTTATCATACGACACAGCTGACAGCGATGCCATACGGAAAAGATTCTTCGAAGATTTCATACAACTCCCAAGAGGACGAATTGAATTTTATGACATACTAACAACTCAACTACTCTCTGTGACCTTTTCCATTCGCATCTGCAATGCTGAAAAGTCATAACTCGTTTTTGAAGCGTTTGACAAGTGAAATCTTGAAAGTTTGTTTGCTTTATTGAGGACATTTCCTCGTAATTTTATGTCTGTCATGTGTCTTGGGCAAACACATGGCAAGGTTATGAGGTGCATGAGTGTTGATCAACCAAATAACCAAACGCTTCTTTAAACAATCTGTGTCGAAAACATAAATAAAAATTGCCCAACTAGTTTCACAAGAGGGACGCTTTCTTTATTCCCAATTCAAATATTTCAGTTGCAAATGTGATAGCCTGTCAGTAGCAAAAGTTAATATTATTCAGATAAATGTGTGTGTACATACAACGTACATAAATAAATTCTTTGATAGTCTTCCGATGGGGTTATATTATACAGCGTGTAGTTGTCACCTGTGACTATGACTTGGTACTTCCTGCTTTCTTCTTAGTGTTGATATACCCTTGTCCTTCGAGTAGCTGCCTTGCGACATTGTTGATATGTTTGAATCGGTCGGCGTGAAGTTGAATGCCACCGTACCACCTCGTAACGACGACTAGAACATTGCGACAGTCTAAAATCTGCGGAATAAAATACTGAGAATAAGTGTCTGGTGAAAGCACGATAAATTATTCAGATAAAGTCGTAAAGAAGGTAATGCTTTAAAGCCAATAACATTTTTAGGACAAGAAGGGAGAAAGTTTGGCGAGGGAGTGGAGAGAAAGGAGAGACCTTTGCTCTTTGGGTTTTGAGGAGACGCTGCTGGACAGATGGGCATAAAAGGCGTAAGATCACGGAATGAAAATAAATGTGGGGATTGGAAAGGGAGGTTGTGAAATGAGAGCTTAGGTGGTGATGGTGAAATGTTCATGTTTATTTGTTGTCTGACTTGCCTGAAGAAGATGTAAAAGTCTTGAGCCAGCATGAGTCTCGCCGTCATCTTCGCAGTCCTGTGTCCAAGTGGAAGTGTCCTCTTTGAATATTCTATAAGCGTACATGTTGTGAGTGGCCGAAGCTATTTTCTTGTTTTTGTACAGATCTTCCAACACGACTCTATCAAATATAAATCAACCCTTCAATTAAATCCTCTCTTTCTCTCTCCCGTACTTACTTTCTCCTCGTCCTCGGTCTTAATTTACTATTCACTCACTCATGTACACTTGCACACTCTAGATCGCAACACAGATTCAGTGTTCATTCATGCATGCGTGCGGAGGAGAGAACAAGACAATGTAAATTAATGGAATTCTTAATTCTGCCTGTCTTAATTAATTACACGAGTCTTCACATTGCATACACATTAATACACACACGCCCAGAAGAAAAGCTATACATCCGTCCATCCCACGGTTCTTTTTACTCCTACAACCAAACTGAGTACAATCTAGAATCTAGAATCTAGAATGCATAACAAACTAATTTATGTCGCACTCTCATCTCCAGCCAGATTTGGAGTTTGAAGGAACGTCTTTTCAAGCCAGGCTGTGTTGTGGGTAATTACTTCGTGCTGTGTTTGTGCATTGAAAGGCTTTATTATTAATATTACGTTGTTGTTGTCTAAAAATAGGTTGTCTTTTCATTCTTCTTCTACGTAGATTACTCTCAAGATGTCTTTGAATAGTTTGAATAAGATAGAGGTGTCCCCCTCCTCCCACACTGACAGTTGACAGTGTCTGCGTAGTGATAGTCAAGTCATTTCAGAAATCCAATTTCATCTTCTATGCTGTTTATATTCTTCTGGTGGAACATGAAAGCTAACTTATTATGTAGGGATGGAAGCAAAGTCCGCCCATGCAAGTCCAAAGAATTCCAAAATTTATCAAAGAGCTTTGTCCAAAACGTCAGATAAAAATCATCAAGTCAGAACGAGCTTTTTGTGAGAGAGAAGGGGAGCAGGAGAGATATTTATATGCCCACATTCAACATTTAAGACACAAAGGTGAGACACGGTTGATTAAAATCCGAGAGAAAGCCCACCTTGGGCAAATAAATAGAGTTTCCCATAATGATGAGGAAAATACATAAACGAGGCTTTCTTCTACAGACTTGTTTTCCCGAGAGCATCTCGGAGGAATTTGCAATTTTCAGCTCTCACAAATGAAATGAAGAAAGAGTAAATCTCGCATGAGCAATTCTACAACAAAAGCAGATATTAAATTACTTCAAACAACTAAAACTGACGGACTTGGCAGGCTGTGTGTTTGTGTTTACTTGCTTAGTCAGTCAGTTTAAGATCAGCAGGAGGCTTAAGGTAAATAAATTCCTGGAGAGCAAACATCAAGATGTACACGGACGTGGAAATTTCGCCTTCCGAAAAGATAGGTTGGAATTCACAATTGAGTTTGGGTTTGATAATAAAGGTGAATTCCACCTTCTTTTAGTTTAGCTGTACGGCATCTCAGAATAAACAGAAACGACTCCCTTCTTTTATTTCATACTCCTTCATTTCCTTCCTGGATGAAGGGAAGGAGGTATGAGATTAAATTTCAAATCAATTTTGCAGCAAAGAAACCCTGAGACGCGTCGTGTAGTCCTCATGAAAATAAAACCGTGTGGGTGAGTGTACAAAGTACATAACAAGCCCTGAATAGATAAAAGAGGCAGAAAAGATATCAAATTTTAATTTCCGATATCTTTTCTTTCGTTTGCACGCGCGTTTAAAAACTTTCTCCCAATCACAAAAATACGCAACCTTTTGGTTTATTATCAGACAATGTTGAAAACAGGGGAGTTGATATTAACGCAAAAACGGTTGAAAAAGACGAAGCAGGTAACAACTGGCAAAACCTTCACCAGTAATCGGATCTCGAATATAAATACTTCTATTTTCTTTCGATTTCGCAAGAATTCATTGGGGAATGATTGAATTTGAAAGCCTTGGAACGAATTTATCTATCAAAGAAGACACACTCGACTGTACATCATCCGTTCTAAACGAATCTTACAGTTACTTTGAAACCAACTTTTATAGCACTCATGGAAATTAGTTTCATGGTGATGGTTGATTACTCGATTATCCTGCACCGAACTCTACCAATGAATTTACCCGTATTTACTAAGCACATTTCATGCAAACCAAAACCTTTAAATTCATACTTCACCGCATTAACTGAAAAGTTGCGAACTTAAATAACAAGATTAGTTAAATTAGTGTTGCAGAAATAAATGAAAGCGAACTATATATTACGTTGTTTGGCCATCAACCGTGTATTTCTGAGAAGAGTTTCCTATCTTTAATTTCTTAAAGATTAGAACCGTAAATCAATTTATCAAAGTTTCTTGGAAGTAGCCCGTTCAAATAAGATTCGGCAGTATTAGCAAATGTTACCAAGTGGGCTGCAAAGTTTTCAAGGATATTAATAACCACATCCGCATGCTGTATTCGCAGTCATTTGTATAGCAGACTATACTGTATACTGTGTATACTATTCACACAGTGGTGAAAGTTAAACAGGAAGCTATTGCTGGCACATTTCTGTCGGCTTTTCCTTGGAGAAAGTTTACTCAAACTCGAAATTATCATTGGATCACTAACCTTACTTGAGCGACATCATTTATAGGGGCAAGATGAGCTTGAAAAGTACTTTTCCTATCAGTGAAAGGCTCTCCTGTGGTAATTTCTGGCAATACTTTACACTCCACTGAAGTTTGATAGTGGCTGGTAGACCTGCCGGAGAAAGAATTCTCCGGCTGCTGGTTGGGATCTGCAGTTGTAGGGAAGCTCAAGGGAGAATAAGAATGTAGAACAGTTGCGGAGTTCCCCGAAATGTTGTTGCTAGTATTTTGATTATTGGCTATGGAATCCGAGCAATTCAAACGGGAAACACTTGCGATCAATTTATCTGAAATTGGATTCTTCTCTGGGTGCAATGACAAAGGCTGCTGAACATTCGCATCATCTGGCGTATTCTCCCTTTCTTCCAAAAGTTCCCGAAGTTTTTCAACCCAAGTGTACACAATACTTTCACCCATATGATCCCTGAAAGAATACAAGGATAGTTGTTATATCGCATTTCAATGTGAAAGTATGGGGAAGATTTGAAGAATATCGGGATAAGAAATAGTGGTAGACAAAGTAAAGGATCAAGAATGTCATCGATAAGAAGTGAAACAGTCTGTGCTAAGAGTAAGACACACTTGTAGTTCAGGGAAGGTTCATAGGTTACACAGATTGTGTGAAGGGAAAGTATACATACAAACTGCGTACATATAAAAGTACCATAATAGTGGGAAGATGTCTTGAAGCGTGTAGCATAAAATAAGGGGATTTATGGATACATCGGGTAGAAAGAAGATCATTCTGTTGGAGAAACTTATTTCGTTATTACAGGAAGGGAAGTGAGGGAATTGAAGGAACCTAGAGTATATTGGCAAGATAATTCAGAAAATCCAAGTTTTTAGGAACCATTTGGTCTAAAGTTCGTGGGTGGCTCGGGTAAAAGAAGTATCGGAGATTTCATTGAGGATGAGCACAGCAAAAGTTTACAGGGAGGGTTTATGAACACATTTAAAATAACAAAGCTCTTACATATGTTCAAGACATTAAACTGAATTTCCCCACCATCAAGATCCGAAATGGATAGGAAAGGAATAGCAACATAGGTCGGATTAAATTAAAGTAAATCGAAGTTAGAATTGATGCGAAGGAGAAGGAAGGAAGAATTCAGATTTGAATGGAGATAAATCGGATCATTAAAATCCCTTCTGCTAGAGCTTATTTTCTTCTAGGGGAAGGTGAAAGTATCCGAGTTTTTGTAGACGATCAACTATAGACACGTGTAACATCTCTGGAAGAAATCTCTTGACACTGATGAGTTACAAACTTCACTCAAAATATATCCGTAGACTTGAGACTTGTTTGATTTCGATTCGTAATAGAGGAAGAAAGGGAAAGTGAAGAATACGCAATTCCTAATCAGCCAGGGCAGGGGGAGAAAGTTTCTCCGTTCATTCCTACTTACACCCACGAAATAAGGTTTAAAAATAAAAAATTGAATTTCACCTACAAGTAAAGCTCATCAAGCTGTGACGATATGTAGCTTTTTTCACTTCCTCGGATCCATGGAATGGACAATTGATAAATTGGAGGAGCATTCTTCGGGTAGTCTGGTCCAAATGAGATCATCAATGAGGCTTCTTTTTGGCCATTAGTCAATCGAATTGTCACTGTAAATGTCGGAGGGTCTTCGTCTTCCAATAGAAAGTCATCTTCGTAAATTGATCTCAAGGCTTCCAATTCCTCTCTCTGTATTGTGCAATACACTTTTAGGAAAAAGTACTTTTAAACTTTCTATAACAGAAATGTTTTCATCCTTGGAGGTACAATGCATCCCGACAAACCAAATCAACAACATTTTCTCCGCTGTGGCCTTATCCCTTATTAAACTGAATCCCATTGTGACGGAAAAGAAAATTAGGAAAAAGTTTGAGCCAAATGGCTCAATTATATATGACGAAGAAAGCATACAAAGTTTTACTTGAGACGAAAATAAATTAAATATGATCTACAAACTGTAAATGCATGAGACGTATGCGCTGGGACGGGTAACCTTGTACTACTTGAACCACAAAGGACAAGTACGGAATCCTCAAGAATACAATTTAATGTACTGTGGGAAAGATAACCTACAAATAAGCTAGACGAACCTGAAGAGTCAGATTGTCTTCTTCAAGTGTGCAGACTTGGCCTTGGCTCTTCTGGTCCATTTTGGAAATCACTCAAAGCACATCTAACAGCCAAAGTCCTTCCACCTTCCCAAAGGATGAGTCTTTTTGCTGTAGTCTGTAAAAAACGTAAGAAGTGAGATTCATCAAAATGTTCCTTATCCTTGGTACAAGTACGGGCATCAGTGTAATATTAGTCCTCCTATTCTGTAGTTGTAGTAAATGATGATGCATTGGCTTTATATAGAGCTTCGTGGACATGATCAATTTCCGGTTCTACAACAATTTGGGCGAACAGGATGGTGATGCATCAACTACTTTTCTAGGATAGCCTGTGCAAGTAAAGAACCTTGTTATCCCATAAGTGAATACTGTCATATGCGAAAGATGATCGATGAGTAGATCAAAACTCATACATATTACATGTTCTTCAAAGGAAGTAGAAAAATTGAGCGAAATATTATCAAAGTTTGATGAAGAGATGATGGATACACAGCAGCATCCTAGCTGCTTGGTGTTTCCAATATGTCTGACTACACTAAACGGCAGTTCATTTCATAATCCTTGACGTAAACGGAAGAAACTTTATCTCATTCAGGCCCAAACTGTAGCGCCGTAAAGATGAACGACCAGAAGTAAACCACTTCGTAGTAAGCGACTGACTTCTTTAAAGTGTCGTAAGTATCAACTTATCCTGGAATGTTTAAGTAAACGACGATGGGGCATCGTTAGACCGCTTTCACTTTTCTTTCCCCCGTATCCTAAACATACCTCGTTATTTATTTTTATGAATCCACTCAGCTCATAGAATAAGAATAAGTCTTCTTATTCTATGCACTCAGCTAAATTGCAAATCTTTCATGACCTTTCAGGGCGCATCATCTACATAATTCAATTGCTTTGCCATGATACACAAGACTTGATTGATTCTGGAAACAGAGCAATATGAAACTTGGAATCTTCATTTCGACTCAGGGATGGGCAGGTTGCTTGTAAGTAGTTCACAATTTAACATAAGAAGACTAACCTATAATTTTAGCAAAGTTCTGTTGTGCCTAGTTTTAACGAAGCCTTTATTGCATTCATTTAATGATTCGTTTAGTCCGCATCACCGAGCTTATTTTGGAAGCGCTTTGAACCGAGAAATTACTTTCACAAGTTTATGAAAGCCTTTCTCTTACCCACACTCCTTTGATTTCCCTTTCTTTCCAAATTTGATCCTTCAAACTTTCTACCTTCCTTAATTCCGTAGTTCCTCTAGCGTTATTCAATTATCGTGAGATAACATTTGAACCATGCCAATTTCTAAAGGAGGATGTATCATAAAAGACTTTTTCAAACGTCAGGATTTTCTTTTAAGCCACCGAAACTGCGTGTACACGATTAATTTAATTATTAGCTTTGTGGAACAAAGATCTGAAGCTAAAGCCCCAGAGGCCAGAATAGCTTTTTAATCATTTCACTGCTTACCTATTCAGACTTTCAAATTTCTGGGCGAAACGAAAGAGCAGCCCTGTCACGAATGATTTATTAATGAACAAACTGCTATACTTAATTCATGATTTTTCTTCGTCTGATTGAATAAGAGAAAACTAGCTATCTTTTTATTACCTTCCTACTTCCAAACTTCCAACCTACCTACACGCACACATTACAATAATTTCCAACCGAGAAATCTTGAACTTAACCAAGAGCTCATTAAATTTTATTATAATATTATACCGTAGAAAGATCCCTACCACTACCACATAAGATCAAACACACCTTTTATTATGAGCTTTCTCCCTCGTTTTTTACATACCTTTCTTTCGGCCTCCGGGAACTCGAAATAATTCCCCAAAATTTCCTTCTTCCGTACCAAACCTTTTACTTAATCCCTTTGTACTATTGTGCTACACTTCACCTTTCCGCAAAACTTCACACACACATTTATTAATGTTTAACTAGGCAGAACTGCAAAGCCACAGAAAATACAGATAACGAGACGAACAAAAGTATTTATGAAATTCCTCTGCTTTCTCAAAGTCCAAATCTCACAGAATAGTACTTACTTTTGTGTATGTTTTCTACCGTCAAGTCAAACACATCAACACACACACACACATGTAGCCTGCAAATTCCATCCTTTTTTATTCAAATCCATCCATGTGACTAATTCATGCAACAATTTTTCCCGTCCATCAGCCGAAAGCATCAAACAAAGTAGCAAAGTCTAAGGAACTTCTCTAGAAAAGAAGTAAAACGTGGTTTTCACCACGGAAGCCTTTTTCCTCTGCGTAATTTATTGTTTCCTCACTTTCCCCAGTAGAAAAAGGGTCAGAAATTCGTGAAATCCGTACCTGCTGACTGCTGTCTGTATTTGTAGAAGTGCAGACAAAGTTCCCATTTCCAACGAGTTCCAAGTGGGTTGGCGTGTCGAAGAGACGCCAAGCGACAATTGCGGGACTGGCGATACTGCGGAAGACTCCTTAGAGAGCTCTGCTGCTGAGACTTGACACTTAAGCGAAGCAGAGAGAGAAGAACTCCCAACCAACCACCACCACCACCTCAGCATCAGCATCGAGTGACTTAAGCAAGTTTGAGCCTTTTGAGTCTGTCAGTGTTTTGTTGCTCGTGCAGTCGAACCGGGAGAGTTGTTGCTTCCACTTCTCGTCCTCCTCAAAACTCTGCTGAGCCAATTTCAAAAACTGTGTTTGTTTTACACACGGAAGCTTTTCTCGTGCAGACCGATTTTCACTTCCAAGAAAACTATTAAAGAAGATCTCGGATGTTTCTTGTTTTCACCTTGCGTGACTGAATGTTCTGAAACATCGATTATAAAAATATTATATGCGACACCCGGACAGTTTACAAATTGGACACGCAAAAACTAAAAAGGAAGATTTTCATTTACACCAAGTTGCTGCAGAGCTGAAATTTCAAAATAAACACACGACACACAACAACAACATCTACTAAAACTACAAACTCGTACATCATCCTACAACAGAACAACATCTAACAGGTTACATATTGATATACATTTACAGTTTACAGTTTTACATACACATACTTTTATGCATTTTACATATTTATTATGAGAGAGTACAATTTATGAAACGATTTTATCACCCATATCAAAAGTTTTGAGGTAAGGAACATTAGTTAGATAGTTAGGAGTTGTTACATATTGTTCTAGTTAGAGTTTAAACACGGAGAGATTTTTAATTCAAATTAGTTGGAACTTTAAGTACAAGGAAATACTCAAAAGTGTCAAAAGTATACGGGAAATCGTATTTATTTTACAGCTGGCTGTATTCAAATTTTGTGAATTACACGAAAGATTATCAAATTAAGCAACTACAAGTTGTAGTTTTACTTTAGTAAAATCTTCCACAACAACTGAACAATAACTTCATAAAACAAAAGTAAACGCTTGAAGAAAATAGAAGAAGCATTTTATTTCGAGTTTGTAGGTCACAACCACTATGAATTCGGTAGTAAATGCGTAGGTAGATAGCTTAGGGATCGATGATATATTAGAGACAAAGTTCACTATTGATGCGAGAAACGAACCGCAAACAGACTCATTTTTACTCGTACGGTAAAACATAGTGGAGGAAGAATCTCACATCATCAGCGAAAGTTTCAATGACAGGAAACATTGATACATTTGGTTGGTTTATTGATATTCGATATTACTTGGGAAATTGGATGAAGCTGCGTTATAATAATGATAATTTGAGCGACAATCAACTGTCGTCTGTTGTCTGATGGCAAGAGATGTGAGCGTGGCAAACTACTAGGGAATCGAAAGTTGGTTCTCCACGAATGATGTACCGTAGCATCAATGTACGTGTTTCTTATGCTCATTTACAGTCTGAATCTTTATCTACCTAATCTGCAAATCTTGATAGACGAAAAAGCTGTACGATATATTTGGACAGAATGATAATGAAGGAGTGTAGAGATAGACGGAGTGTCTGTGTGTAATTTTATATATCACGTCGTGTGGAATATTATTTGATACAGATTACAAGGGAAGAAGAAGACAAGGGAAGACACCGAGTGTGGAATAATAATCAATCACTCGTTATTGGAATCCTTGTGGAAAACGAAGAGGAGAAAGAAGAAGGCTAAAAGGGAGACAAGAAAGAAGAGGCGAGTGATATTAAAGAAAGCACACAGTCATACTTCGACTGGATCATCGTGGGTATCGCGTGGCAATTCCTTTGATCCTGGAGATTTAATTTGTTTGGAGTTGCTGCTTGAAGAAAGATTTAAAAAGCATCAAGTGACGAAAGAGGGATTTGAAGGGAAAGCTTTTTCTGGACACTCAGATTTGATTGATCAAGGGGAGTCTCACAGTGCTGTGTGGACGAAGCATGGCTTACATGGCCGAAACTAACGGGGCCAAACGCTCTAAATTAGACGAAGAAACCAGGGTGAGCAACGGATCTTAATTTGTTTCTTAAGTCGTATTCAAGCTGAGATTAAATTGGTCTTGATTGCAAACACTTAAATGATACATAGGCTGCATAGTGAGTTGGTTTGAGTGCTTGTTAATAATACTCGATGTGATGGAATTCCAGAGAAGAGAAGCTCTTTAGAGAACTTTACTCTACATGATTGTTATTAATATTAACAATCTCATGAAAGCTTTGTGCTCTACTGTCATACTGTCAAGTCTTCTGTACCTTGTTATAGTATTCAACGAAGCCTTCCCTTCCCGTGTTGTTTCATGAATTAGTCATTAAGGTGGTGTAATACTTGTTGGAATCGTATTTAATTCCATGAGTGACTGGACGTGGGCGAACCGGGTGGAAACCAGCTATTATCTCCTTAATGGTACATTCCCTCAAAACTGACAGGGCTGGCAGAGTCATAACCATAAAGTATGAACATGAGAAATAGGGCTAAAGTTGAATAAATGAAGGGAAATAACCTGACAGCATCAGGTAGTTGAAGTTGTTCGATCAGGTGAAAACAGCACGGTCATTGTGAAATGAAATGATGGTAAAGAAGCCTCGTAATGTTCGTAATCGTCACAGTTCAAAGAGTCGACATGTGTCCTGTCCCCCTTTCACTGTCAGTCGACGCAGCGTATTGTGTTTCGAAGATGCAGTTGCAAGTTAAAAGACTGCAACTTGAATAAATTCAATTCAAATAGTTGGTTTTATTACATTGCCCCACTACGTGCAGTTTACTGAATTACAGTAGTAAAAGTATTATTAATGGTGTACCTTCTTGTACCTTAGCCACTATTCCATTCATTCCTCGTAAAAATAATTATTAATAGTGTCATAAAGGGTTTCCTGTGCCGTCGATTACGTAGGGCATAAGGACTTCCGATTTCCGGATGTGTCGAAGAAAGGGTTGAATTTGATATGAAATGCATGTCTTGTGGGAAAGTCGACCTTCGTGTGAGGATAGTATTATGCAACATTACATTATATATTATGCTTCGCGTATCATATGCTTATGTGTCATCTAATCACTTAGCTGGTTGTAAGTGAGTCAGATGCATATTGAATGAGTGCATTTTTTTCTACGATCCATTTTCCTCTGCGTAATTTGGACTTCACAACAAAAGAGAAAAATATGCGCGTTTTACATGTTCACTATCACTACACACTACACCAGAAAAACTGAGAAATAAAACAGCTTACTCCACAACATCTTATTGAACATTTTAGAATTACAGAAGTATGCGACCCAGTCACCTGCTGGCACAATATTCCTTTCAACTTCCGGCTTTAGAAACTGATAATATATGATGTTTTAAAATAAAATGCCTATCAGAATTAGTTTAACTTTTAATTTGAGAGAAACCGTTGTCGTCTACAGTGGTAATGCGTGTGTGGTGAACAGTGTTGAAGCATATTTATGTCATGTTTCATTGAAATGCAGTGAATCAGGGAATCTCATCGAGATAATGAATAGCATAATGAGATAGCACGGAATCCACCCATGACTGATATGTCTAGATAAATAAATAAATCATAATAAAGCAGAAGAGTTGGCATGCAGGAGATGAGGATGCTACCGAGTTTAAAGGAAGGAAGGAAGGAGTCCTCTTAATGAAAGAAGATATTATTGGCTAAAGAGGAAAAAGATGAATGGATTGGACTTGACAGAAGTGCTTCTGTAAAACACTCACTCACTTACACACACCATAAAATATTATCTCTGCACATTTTGCCGTTGTTTGACTGCTTACGGGCTTCTCTACTAAACATAATCATTCTTCAGTTAAGTCGGATGTGTATATACGTAGATTTTACTGCCTTCACTTCATATCGAAAAGACCCGACATGCTCTTGTTTATTGTGCCATGTTTTCTGTATGGTGGCTTGTTATCCTCACATGAGGCTTTAGGATTTAACTTTTCTTTTAAACAGTTTTTGCTCAAGTTGATAATCTGCATGAAAAGTTTGTAAAAGGAGACTCTATTTACTGGTACGAGTGATCATTATAATATCCTGAAAGAAAGGGTTAGGAGGTCTTCTCGCGATCGTATTTTAGTAGGACGTAGCATGTCTGAAGATGAGACTTTTAGAGGTTTCAACGTGTGAGATGCACGGTTTCGATTCCACATGGTCCATGAAACTCACTAATAGAACAGCTCAGTTGATCCGACATCACATCACCCTTAAAAAATATACAATTTATCATAATCTTGAACGCAACGAGTGAGGTTCAAAAAGCAGCTCATTTTTCACTTGTACGCGTATCAGTGTATCTGTCATCTGTACATTTTTCATTGTTGCACGCTGCCTTCACTTTCATACTTCATTGCT